>JALBYZ010000339.1:0-32869 GCA_038050575.1 Globisporangium mamillatum | reverse complement strand
TACAAATTACAAGCTACCGCATGACCTGTCGGAATTGTGATCATATTCATCCATAGCATTGGCCAGCACTGTATTGGCATTGCTACAAACTCTCCTAACTATTTACCCCAAAACAAAATCTTCTATGCTTCGAGGAATTATGCAGTTGAATGGTATTGATGGCTACTAAAATACCCTTAACGAGGAGATTTTAGGATAGCTTCGAAATTGTCAAGAACATTATAGCAACTGAGCCAACTAGGCGAACCTAACGGAAACCAAGATTCAAGCCATTTACGAACTTAGAAGCCTACCAAATCTTGAAAAGGCGCGCGCTGCCACCTCATGTGCGTGCCACTTGTGCAACGTGCTGGTGCTGGCACCAAGCACTCACTACTAGCTCTAGCTCTAGTTGTCCATCTCTATTTATCTATCGCTAAAGCAAGACCCACCATCTTGCTCATCGACCGCTGTGATGGGCGGCCGCTTCTCCCACGTGCACTACCGCGAGCAGGACGCCGCCGTGGTGCCGCACTTCCTGCTGCTCACGCAAGTCTGGTACGTGAACAAACTTGCCACTCACACGCGGTGGTACGAGCAGCTCCAGTCAAATCACTCACCGCAACTTCCGACCTAATTGTACACGCACGCAGGGGTCTGGACGAGATTGAGTTCCTCTCGGGCAAGCTGCGCAAGCTTTCATTCAACTTCTGCCTCTCGATGGATCAATTCACGGAGTTGTTGGCGCTGCGCAGCAACCCGCTCTTCCGCAACCTGCTCAAGAACTGGTTTACCACGTTCCAGAATACCAAGAGCAGCATGGTCGTGAACGGGCTCGAGGTGCTCACGGCGCTCGCGGTCGCGTGTGTCGACGGCACGCTCGTGGACAAGGTCGGCGCGGTGTTCGACATCTTTGACTTTGACGACTCGAGCGCGATCACGCTGGACGAGCTCTGCATCCTGCTCAAGTCGGTCATCCGCGGGCTCTCGAAGATCACCAAGGGGCTCGGCCCGCGCTTCGTCACGCTCTGTCCGATGAGCGAGGTGGGCGAACTCGCGCGCCAGTGTTTCCGCCACTGCGACCTCGAGGAGGAGCAGGACCTGCCGCGCGAGCTCTTCGTGCAGTGGGTCAAGCAGACGCCCAAGATCGTGAACCTCATCCGGTGCTTTGTGCAGAAGGAGTTCCTGAACGAAGAGGAGGCCGTGGTGGTGATCCAGCGCTGCTACCGGGGAATGGTCGGCCGCAGGATCGCGTCCGAGCTGCGTTTCGAGCAGCAGCTAGAGCTCGAGCAGGAGATCAGTCAGGCGGTGCGTTTGATGTAGTGGTGCCCACTGATGCCTAGGCTTCCTTTGCGGTGGTTAGTGCTCATATCTTGTGTGTACATTGACAACCGTAGGCTCAGAAGATCCAAGAAGCAGTGGTGACGCGCAAGAAGAAGCGTGACACGATGCGGCAGATCAAAATCGAGAGGTTCGCGCATCACGGCGCTCTGTACACGTTTGGGTCCAACACACGCGGACACCTGGGCCACCCGCTGCTGGACCTGTCGAGACAGCTCACGGCGCCATTGCTGGCAGCGTTCTTCAAGAACAGCGAGCTGCGCGTGGTGAACATGGCAGTGAGTCCTGTCCACGCGTCGGCCGTCACGTCGAATGGACAGATCTACACGTGGGGGTCCGGCGTGCCAGGATCCTTCGGGTTCATTTGGAAGAACCACAATCCAGGAACTCATACAGTAGACTCAGCGATGAGTAATAATGGAAATGCACTGCTCAGTGGTCACGTTCGCAAGGTCCCCACGCGTGTGGAGGACCTGGAAGAAGTCAACATCGTCGACGTCTCACTGGGCAACCACCACTCAGTCGGGCTCAGCGAGAGCGGCGTGCTCTTCACGTGGGGCTCGGGAGGGTACGGCCAACTCGGTCATGGGGATTTCACGCACGACGCGAGCGACATCTTCAAGAAACAGTTCGACCAGCACACTGGACGTGAGTACCCGTGCGTCGACCTCCCGCTGCAGCTCGACAAGAGCTTCTTTGAAGAGATGCGAGTGCTCCAGGTCGCATGTGGCTACTACTTTACTTTGGCGCTCTGCGAAGACGGGAGCGTGTTTGCCTGGGGGGAAGGCTCGGACGGTCAGCTCGGATTGGGGTACACCGACAGTTTCCAGGTCGGCTTCCTCGATGAGCACATCCACGGGAGCAGCTTCGTGTACATGCACACACCCACGCGGATTGACGATCTGAAGGAGCCCATCGGCAGCATCGCGATCGGCGGGAACCATGTGTTTGCAGTCGCGAGAGACCACAAAAATGTGTACGAGTGGGGGGCATGGCATCGACGCGGCGGAGACGCGCAGGAGAGCACGTTCACGCCGCAGCTCAACCAGGAGCTCAGCAATCTGTTCACCGACCGCATCGCCACGGGCAAAGAGCACTCACTGGCGACAGCTGGCCGCATCGAGTTCACGTTGACGGTCGAGAAGAAACGCAAAGAGGATGATGTGGTCGTCAAGACTTTCGGGCTGTGCGCTCGCTTTGGCATGCAACCCGCGAATCTCGCGCGATCGATCTCTGGTGGGTTCTACGCGGTCACATCGTCGTCATCACTGTCGAATTCAGCTGCAGCACAGAGTGCCGATCGGAATGGGGCAGCGACGCTGAGCTCCTTGGTGTACGACCGCACTGACTCGCACATTCGCACCAGTTTGTCACGCTGTATGGGGAAAGTCGTTTACATGGACCGAGGTACCCCAACGGGTCACTGGATCTCGCTGATCGAGCGCTTTCCGTCGTCGTCATCGTCTTCGCTGTCGTTGATCGAGATCCCGTGCGTGCCGGCAGCTTTTGGACCAGAGCTGAACGAGACGGGCATCAGCACAAAGTTCTTCTACTCGCCTGAGAAATTCAAATGTCTGCGACTGTACGTGCGACCCGATGAGATCGTGGGCAAGATGGTCGTGCTCGAATTCGACCAGGACGACATCAATTTCGAGTCGGACGACCTGGAGCTGAGCGACATGATCAACATGATCATGGTCTCGCTCGTCGAAAAAGTGAAGGACGCGCAGGAGGCTGGCGCTGCCGCTGTCACGATCGTCTTCGACTTCCTGGAGGCCGATCCGTTTGCATTGGAAGCGTGTGAAGACGACGCGTTTGACTTCCTGATCCCGACCGTCATGGTGCGGAAGAGTCAGCATGGAGAGCTGCTCCTGGACCACATCACTGGGAGCACAAAGCCCTGGGGGATCCTGTCGTACAAGGAAGACATCCTCGGCAAGCAGGTGAGTTTAATTATCAGACTGTGTCATATACCGAATTCATTTACAGACCATGGCTATGTCTTTGAGCAGATCCTTGCTGCGCAGAAATTCGGCGCCAAGGCTATTGTGATCGGTCAAAATCAAATCGACCAGGCTCCAGTTCGGGTAATGCTCCATTCATAGCTGCTACGAATAGGAGTTCGCACTGATAACACAATATTGTTTCACTAATTACCTACCTGTACTGTGTACAGCTACGGAAAAACGTGTTCTCAAGCGGATCTGAGAAGCCGTCCGAGACGACAGGAGTGAAAATCCCCGTCGTGATGATCCCATTCGAGGTATATAAGTATTTGCTTTGTTTCGTTAACGCAAAGCTCAGTTTTTTCGGTTGTGTGGCTCAGTTTAATCTCTTTTCTGCCTGGATTGGTGTTGGCTTGCCTGTTTAGGTCGGAGAAAAGATCAAGGCGAGCGTGAAGGGCGTTGATCTGGAAGATACGCTGGGCAGCATTGGCATCTCTGGGTTCGGCCACCTCTACGCGTGGGGCTACGGAGAAAACGGACGTCTCGGCCTGGTAAGGCTCTATCATTCTCAGTCACGCTCAGCGCACACACTCTCAGTGTCTCTCATTATATTATACGTTGTTGTGGTGGTGGTCGCGTCGATGGATGATCCAGGGTGACACTGAGAATGATGAGCTTTTCGAGACAGGCTTTGACGGCGCTCGCCAGATCAGCTACCAGTTCATGAGCATCCCAGAGCCAGTGGCGTCACTGTTCGACAAGCAGGTCACGCATATCTCATGCGGCGAAGAGCACTCTGCAGCAGTCACAAGTGAGTGTCTAGCATAGTGTTTCTATCCTTCGCACATCTGCTCGCTTGCAACTTGCAACCTGACTCACTGGGGGGTTGTGCTTTTCT
Organism: Globisporangium mamillatum; assembly: GCA_038050575.1. Taxonomy (NCBI): domain Eukaryota; phylum Oomycota; class Peronosporomycetes; order Pythiales; family Pythiaceae; genus Globisporangium; species Globisporangium mamillatum. Next base: position 28,705 of record JALBYZ010000339.1, on the reverse strand, counting down.
AGGTGAGGGCAAACTCTACTGCTGGGGCTGTGGTCGGGATGGCAAGCTCGGCAATGGCTCGAGCGACGATGAGTACTATCCGTCCCCAGTCGAGTCGCTTTCGTCTGTGCGCGCAGCGAAAGTCGTGTGCGGAGCACACCAAACGGTATGTCCTGTCCATTGTCTTGGAGCTGTTCACACGTCGCACATTCTTATCAGTGTCTCTGTCACTGTCAGTTTGTTGTCACCCACAATCCCTCGCTGTCGTCTCCAAAATAGGGGACGCCGTCCCGAATAATTAAATAAGACACAAATTTGATACGGGACAAATCATCTCAAAAACAAATCTCGAAAGTCGGTTCTAGTGGCATAAAAGCACGCCTTCACTGTGAAAGTAAAACAGCGACATCGGACTTTGCTCTTATATCCGATGCCATTATACGACAATCAACCCACTTTTTTCGAGAAAAAGACAAGATCCCGAACGACACGCACGCATTCGGGACCACTCGTCCCATTTTGATTTGTATGGCTCCCATTTCCGCTCGCATACGTCGATTGATCTCTGCGCAATTGCGGCCACCAAGACGGGAAGCGATCGATTCACACATCTAATTGATTAGAAGATGCCGCCGCGTGGGAAGAAGAAAGGCGGGCGCCGCGGAGGCGACTCGTCCGACGATGAGCCCGTGAAGACCCCTCCCGCCCCTGTCGCTGTGGCGAAGGCGGACGACGGCAAGGACAAGAAGGCGAAGCGCAAGGAGAAGATGAACGCGAAGAAGGCACAGAAGCAGGAGGAGCTCGAGGGCGGCTCCCAAGTCTCGCGCGACAACGACGACGACAACGACGAGCAGGAGAACGATCCGTACGCACAGGTGGCGTCGGCGGTGAGCAAGAAGAAGAACAAGAAGAAGGATAAGAAGGCGAACCGCTTCGCGATCGAGAGCGATGACGACGAAGAGGAAGAGCAGCAAGTCGCGCAAGAGGAAGAAGAGGAGGAGATCGATCCATACACGCAAGTGGCTGCGAGCATGAGCTTGAAGAAGAACAAGAAGAAGGACAAGAAGAACAAGAAGAACGTGGTGTTCGCTTCTCCTTCGGACGATGAAGACGAAGAAGACGAAGAAGCGGCGGCTCCAGCGGTCGAAGAGGAAGTGGAAGAAGAAGAGAAGGCGCCAGAACCGGAGGTCGTGGAGACGAAGAAGAAAAAGAGCAAGAAGAAGATGATCTCGGCGGACCTGTTCTTCGACCAGGAAGGTGCGGACGCCGAAGAAGAGGCGAAGAAGGACAAGAAGAAGAAGAAGAAGTCTAAGCTCCCGTTCGAGCTCCGCGGTGAAGACGCTGCGAATGACGACGACGACGACGACGAAGCCAAGAAGGAGAAGAAGGAGAAGAAAGAGAAGAAAGAAGGCAAGCGCCTGAGTAACAAGGAGCGCAAGAAGCTTAAAGAGGAGCAGGAGCGCGTGGACCGCGAAGACGAGTACCAGCGCGCCGCGAACCCGCTCGACGGCTCGCAGTTCTCGGTCTCGCAGCAGTCGTTCCAGGAAGATGCGAACTGGGAGAACGCCACGGACATCCACATTGAGAACTTCACGATCAATGCGCACAACAAGCTGCTCTTTGAGAACGCCTCGCTGCACATCAACGCCGGTGGCAAGTACGGTCTCGTGGGACCGAACGGACAGGGTAAGACCACAATCTTGAAGATGATTGCGCTCGGTGAGCTCAAGATCCCGCCAAAGATCGACTGCCTGTACGTCGAGCAGGAAGTACAGGCCGATGAGACCCGCGCCGTTGACGCGGTGCTGAAAGCAGACGCGGAGCGCTGGGCGCTCTTGGAGGAAGAGAAGTTTTTGCTCGCGGAGCTTGAGACCAAGCAGGACTCGGCTCTGGACGACCGCCTGAATGAAGTGTACGAGCAGCTCTCGACCATGAACGCGTCGGCCGCGGAAGCCCGCGCGCGTCGCATCCTGCACGGTCTCGGGTTCGATCCAGACATGCAGGAGAAGGCCACGCAGGACTTCTCGGGTGGTTGGCGCATGCGTATCTCGCTCGCCAAGGCGCTGTACGTCGAGCCGACACTACTCATGCTCGATGAGCCGACGAACCACTTGGACCTAAACGCCGTCATTTGGCTCGACGATTACTTGCAGAAGTGGAAGAAGACGCTGCTGGTGGTGTCCCACGACGCTGATTTCTTGAACAGCGTGTGCACGGAAGTGCTGCACTTGGAGAACCGCAAGTTGGTGCACTACAAGGGCAACTACGACATGTTCCGCGAACTGGAGAAGACGAAACGCAAGCAGATGGAAAAGGCCTGGGAGAAGCAGCAGAAGCAGCTGCGCAACCTCAAGGCGTCTGGCAAGTCCTCCAAGAAGGCGACGGAGATCGTGAAGAAGAAGCGCGAACCTGGTGCACGTGCGCAAAAGGGCAAGGCGCTGACCTCGGAGGCGGCGTCGGCGGCTGCCGAGCCAGTCAACCTGCTCGAGCGTCCGAAGGAGTACATTGTCAAGTTCAGCTTCCCCGAGACCACGCAAGTGCCACCACCGATTCTCGAAGTGCGTGAAGCGAGCTTCCGATACGGAGAAGGTCCGTACTTGTTCAAGAACTCGGACTTTGGTATCGACACGTCGTCGCGCGTGTGCATTGTCGGCCCAAACGGTGTCGGTAAGAGTACGCTGTTGAAGATGATCACGGGTGAAGTGCGCGTGACAGAAGGCGAGGTGCGACGAAACCCACGTGTGCGCATTGGCGTGTACAACCAGCACTTTGTGGACAAGCTACCCATGGGCGAGACCCCTGTAGAGTACCTGCGTCGCCTGTTCAACGACCAGTCGTACCAGGACGCGCGTAACCTTCTTGGCAAGGTCGGTCTTGAGGGCCACGCCCACGAGATCAAGAACCGACAGCTCTCTGGTGGTCAGAAGGCGCGTGTCGTGATCGCCGAGTTGATCCTGATGCGTCCGCACATCTTGATTCTTGATGAACCAACAAACAACCTGGATATCGAGTCGATCGACGCTCTCTGTGACGCCATCCGCGAGTACGACGGCGGTGTCGTGATCGTGACGCACGATGCCCGGCTGATTGAGACCACAGAGTGTGTGCTCTGGGTGTGCGGCGACCAGGACGTGACGGTGTTCGACGGCGGCTTCCCGGCGTACCGGCAGTCGATCCTGGACGACCTCGCGAAGCGCGCGGTGGAGGAAGAGGAGCGACTGAAGGAGAACGCGGCGAAGAAGGCCGAAGCCCGCGCCGCCAAGTTCAGCCACAACAAGAACTAAGAGATGTGCGGTATTGTATCTCTCTTGTTCGATTAGGTCAGAGGTGAGGAAGGTGGTAGAGTGGGCTTCGCAGGACACGAGTAGACAGAGTCACTGAAGAACAAACGCCAATGGATGCACATTTTGAAACACAACAGAGCAAACACCTTGGGTCTTTCAGTACTGCAGCGCCGTGTTTGGCATCTTGCTTCGAGTCCTTACTAGGTGCTTGCTTTGGCATTCGTCCTTCATAGAGATACTAGTATGGAATTGATACTCTGAGTCAAACGGCATCATAGGATGGCAACGATCGGTTCATGCATGCATCATGTATTTCCATTTCCATGAAAACTGTGGTGTCCATCAAAAAGCTGTCCGTCACTATTTATTTATTGACATCACTATTGCAGATCCAAATTTTGTCACTCTGCAATAGTGTCACTATTGCAACCAATTCATGCGTCACAGTTGCCACATTTCGTCACAAATCTAAAATTAGTGCCCTTTCTCCCTCTGAAAGTTTATACCGTAAAGCCAAATACCGGTTTCCTACCGGTATCAACCCGCTGTGCGCTGATTGGCTGCTGGTGAGTTAGTGGTGTTGGGGTCTTATTGGCAAATTGGTTGGTTCTGCTGGGCCACTCGCCGCCGTGGCGAAAGCAGTGCCTCCATTCCCGAGCTCCCGAAACTTTGCCATTCTCGCAGCAAAACCAACAGAAACTATGGCTGATAAGGTTCCAGTTACGGTGCGCACCCGCAAGTTCTTGCGCAACCCGCTCTTGGCGCGTCGCCAAATGGTAAGCACCACCACCAGCATGTGCATGAATGCGTGTCTTGACGGGAACACGCGCGCTCGGCTCGCATGGCGTCTGGACACGACGGCCGATGGACAACAGGCGACAACGACAGTCGAATGAGGCGAACAGATGGGTCCCTCCCCGTCGACTTCCTCCTCTATCGGCTGGCACCACGGTAGCTCGCATGTGATTGATGGCGACAAACACCAGGCTCCCTTCCCTGCGACTGTTGTTCTCTCTCTCTCTGCTAGCGCATCAGTGGCGAACGTACGGATGAGAGAGAGTGGAATTGATGGTCGAAGAGGGGAGCCAGTATGGTGTCGATCGATCAATTGAGTGACGTGGTCAGCGACCGGACGTGTTCCTACATGAATGTGATGGCTACACGGTTTGAGCGCCAGCGTATTAACCACTCGTGTGTCTTTTGTGTGCTTTGTAGCTGGTGGAAGTGATCCACCCTGGTCGCCCAAATGTCCCAAAGGCTGAGCTCCAGGAGAAGATCTCCAAGGTTCGTTCCAATAGCACTCTCTCATTCACCAGCAGGCACGGCAGAGTATGAGAGCAGGTGATCGAGAAACACAGAGGAGGCTACTTTGGTGCTTTCTCCTTTTCTTCACCAACCCACCTGCCACCACCACTCCTGCGATCCAGATGCAGTTCTCCTGATCAACCAAGACGTGCTTTACACCATACCATCGAATCCAGTTAGCCAAGTTACCGGCCAACACTGTTCAGATCGTCGTCTCGCAACCGCCAACGTCAATCAACTGCAGAACAAACTACCAGATTCAGTCAGCCTGGTGTCACGTGAGTTCAGCGAGACCAATGTGGACGTTCATCTCATCATGGGGATTGTACGGAGCAGACCAGTACCAGGTTTCCAGATACAGAAACAAGCATATTGCCGGTGTGGTGGAGGTGGAGGTGATGTGGGAGGAGACGTGGGAGACGCCAAGCAGCTTTCTACTCGACTCGAGTCTTGCTTTGCTCTGGCTGTGCCGAGCACTTTGTTACGAGCCTCTTGAACGAGCATGACCATGACCGCTAACTTTGTCGATTTGTGGCTCTTCCTTTTCTCTCAGATGTACAAGGTGAAGGACGCCAACACCGTGTTCCTCTACGGCTTCCGCACCGCGTTCGGCGGCGGCAAGTCCTCGGGCTTCGCGCTCGTGTACGACTCGGTGAACGACGCCAAGCGCTTCGAGCCAAAGTACCGCCTCGTGCGCCAGGGTCTCGCCGAGAAGGTCGAGAAGTCCCGCAAGCAGATTAAGGAGGCGAAGAACCGCGGCAAGAAGAGCCGTGGTGTGGGTCGCCGTATCGCTCGCCACAAGGCGGCCAAGGCCAACAAGTAGATCTGATCATCTCGTCATACTAGTACTATGGGGAATTATGCTGTGAGCTAAAATCAAAAGAATCAAGGAGCGCTTGTTTCACTTGAGACTCAGTTTCGTTCGTTGCCTTGGTGTTCTTCTCTCCATATCCAACTCCATCTTCACGTTTCAATAGGATATTGATAGGCTCAGCCTCGCCAGGCGATGGGTATCACCACCATGTTGGCTTCCATTCGATCGATTCCATTGTGAAGCCACTTGAGAAAGCAAGCCCTCGTAATGCAGGAGTGTTAACGAAAGTGGCGGCGTAATAGCAGCGTGAATGGGCATTGATAATAAATGAAAGTAAGCGATAAAAACTACTCAAAATTGAGACCGACACGCCAGCCAATTCGCTACCTGATAGCCGAGCTCGAGCTACAGTAGCTAGCTGATGACGCAGCACGCGCGGTCAGGTCCGCTGAGTGCACTGGGTCCTGTTTGTTTGCTGTAATGTGTCCTATTCGAATAATTCACTTCTGCTAATGCGCCTCCGGTTTCGTCTGCGAACGTGAGCCGCCGTCCGCCAGCACCAGTTTTGGTTGTCGTTGCGGAAATCGCAGGTGGTGGCGCGTTGGCACTGGTGGTGGTAGTGGTGGTGCCGTCGCCATTCGAATTCGTTGGTATCACCACGCCGTTGGCCCTGTGGTAATTCGATGTGATCGTAGCGTGTATACCAGTACTTGTGTTAGCAGCGTCTCGATCTGTTGATGGGGAGTGTGGCGATGCTGATATTGACGACAGGATCTCTGCGGGCACTCCGCCTGCTGAAAACTCGGCGACTTTGTCTCGATTCTGGGTGTCTTGGTCTCTGGTGTGTTGGCTCGAGTGATCGTCGTCACCGTCGTCAACTGGGGCTATGTGAGGGTCATTCTTGGTCATTTCCATCGGATGAACAGATTGGCGACTAAGTCCCTTGACCATCAAGGAGCGTTCTTCCTTCGAGGCGGCGTCAAGGTCACTCGCGTTGTTTTACGAGCTCCACAGATGATCGCGCGCGTTCTGCTTCCCCTCTCCTTCGTTCCTCAAGGCTCTCTCTATCTCGGTTTCGATAAGACTCAGTTGTGGCCCGCGCCCTCTGGAAACTCTTCAAGCAATTGCTTATATCTTGTGCGCTGAAGTCCCTGATGTCGCGTATGTCATTGAGAAGGTCTCCCCCTTCCAAAGCTTCTTGCTGCTACTGCTGTTTCTCCTGTTGCGCCGTGCCTGGACGCGATGACGAGCTATCTCCACGCCTTGCCCCTCTATCGCCCGCTGCACGTGGACACTCGCCGCTCGCGCGTTGACACCTCGATGACACGTTCGAATGATCACAAGGAGCGCTTCACGAGAAGGTCAGTGCGCATCCAGGCCAGCTCTGGAGGGGAAATAGTCAACACCGAGCTCGTCGTCCTACTTTCTTATCACCTTGTTCCACGTCCCTGGTGCGAGTGTGCTCACAGTCAGACAAACGCCTCAGGGTGGGCCCGCTTTTAGCTTTCAATCTTCGTTTTAAGCAAGAACGTCTTGGGTTTCACGTGCTGCTGCTCACTATTTATACGTCGAACACATCCTAGCGCTCGATCTGAGCTGACTTCTCGGCTCGTCCATTTTCTTGCCTGATGTAAATATGGGTTCACGAGTTACTTTTTGATGTGCAATAAAGCTCCAAGCACTCACATCGCTCACCTTGAACTGCTTTCACCAAGTTACTTGACGTGGGTGTGCTTGGATAAAATCTACGAGTGAGAAGAATTTCAATTTACTTTGGCCAACGTGCCAATCACACACCTCGAGCATTGCAATCGCATGACAGAATAAATACAAAAAACTTGCATTTGTGCTTGGTTCTGAATACATAAATCGATCTCATCAGTCATCAACCATCCTACGGCACTAGTGTGAAGTGGTGCAAACATTGCACCGACAGCAAACACAACAACAACGAAAAAACTTATAGAGCATACCAGTCCTGGAAACCGCTCGCAGCAACACTGCTTTCACACGTCTCAGCTCACAATCCAGTCGTCACACTCGCTACAGAGATTCCCCCGTTGCCGCTGCGTGCATTTCCTCTTTCAGTCTCGGCGAGTGTGAAAAGTCTGCAGCCGACGGGACGCGCCTTGTGAGCTCAATGCCGAACGCATTCGACCTGGGGGTGTCAAGCTCCTGGCTCGGGACTTGGTCCATCTGAGCATATAGCAAACTGTTTCGCCGCGGACGCCAAACGATTGTCACGACCACGAGGATCGAGAACATGAGCAGCCGATTTGCCGCCCAAATGAGCCAGACCCACTGCCAATCCATCATAATGGTACCAGAGTATCTACAAAGACAAAGAATAGAGAATATTAGTCAATTCAACATCGCGCAGAGCAGCATACCGCAGTTGGCGCACAACACATCATAAACTTACACTGCGCCTTCAGTTGCCATCAGAAAGAATGAAACAAGCACGTAGGCGTACAGCACATGGCTCAGGCACTTGTACATTTTCAGCTTTGCGCTCTAGCAACACCACAAAATGGTAGCAACGACAACAGCAGTGGTTAGCAACACATTGGATCGCAACGTGACTCCTCATTTCAAACAACTAGATATGTTGAAAAATATACATACCTGGCCAAATGCCGCGAGATTCTTTCGCGTGAGCGCCAGCGACGTGAAAATCCAGCCTCCAAAGCACGCGTTCGTCACAATCACGAGGAATTCCCATACGGCTGGTGGTCGCGCATCACCGTCCGACTGACTCACAATCTGGCTGATCTCAAGCGACCCAACAGCGACGAAATAGCAAACACCGAGTCCAGAGACCACAAAGATTTCGGGCCACGAGATGCACGGACGCACGACACCATACCCCAAGCAGATGAGCGTTGTGACCACCCGCGCGACCATGCCCGCCAAGATCTTCACGATCGTCGAGAAAATGATCATCTTCGGGTACGGGCAGCATACTCTTTGTCCCGTTGTGTTGAGCATCTTGTACGTGAAGAACCAGGACACGGACTCGCCTGAATACACAAAGTCCCACCCACACACACAATAAGCGAGCAAACATTAAAGTTAGCTGCACAACCATACACAGCCCATCTAGCCTTCATGTAGACATCAGCTCACCCGTTGCAAGAAGCAGCACGACGAGCAAGAAGTATTGCATGCCGATCGCGTTTTTCCGGTACCGATTGATGAGCAAAATGAAGCAGATGTCCACAAAGCCGTACAGCAGCGACAGCACACCGCTGCAAAGAAGAAAATAATGAAAGCGCATTGTATGGTTGGAGCATCACAAGTAAACACAGCGTCAGCAATCAGTTCAACCACAAGCGCAGCATCAAGGCAATACACGCACATACTTGAACGGGAAGAGTCCGTAGAGAAGTGCTGGCAAGTAGCCATAGGGGTTGCGGAACGAGATTGTCGCTTCCATGCTCAGCAGCGGATCGACCATCGGGTAGTTGGTGAACTCGGTCGTGCTCACCGGGTAGCCAAACGACTCGCTCTTCTGTTTCCAGCAGGGCACCATGAGCACGACCTGCAGCCCGCTGTGCACAGGGTGGAACTCAGACGAGATGCTCACCACCGTGTCTTCGTCAATCGCATGGAACTCGCCATGCAGCATCCCATCATGGTTCCCTTCCTCTGGATCGGAAAAGTTGCGCGCGCAGATCGAGTGCTCGTCAATGTCTTTGAAACGGTCGACATCCGAGTAGCTCACGAGCACGACCCCAAAGTCAAAATAGTCGCGCAGCCGGTGCACGCTGATCGTATCCGACACTTCGCCGTCGTGCAGTGTGCGGATCGTTGCGTTCACCGCGACGGTGGAGCGCCCGCCAATGCCGAACGGACCGTGTCCGTCGGCGAACATACGCTCCGTGAACCGGCAACCAGTCGTCTTGCCGTGCACCTCGTGGATCGATGAGAGCGCGAGGCTTTCCTTGCGGAACGCGAACAGCCCCAGTAGCAGCAGCAGTCGCGGCAGCCAGCGGCGCCGCACAGCGCCAGCAGCTACAGCGGTCGTCAGCGCGTCCATCGACATCGTTCGCCCTCCTTAAGTTCGTAGACTGCCACAGTCTACGAGTTGAACTGCCTGATCTGGCGATGATGGCACCAACGAGCAATTCTGCATTCTGCGTGTAGCAAGACTCCAACTGTCACATCGTCGTTTTCAGCGAATCATATATTTTCAGCTTATTTATTGACCAATGGAAACGTGATATCTCTTTCATTTCAACCAATGAATGGGTAGACTAAGGTTATCCACAACTGGAAAAAATGCGCGAGGATGTGGGTGTTTTCAGCCAATCATCGTAAGGAAAGAGTGTTTTTTTCACCCGCTTTTGATTTTGATACCTTGGGATAGTGGAAAGAAACTGGACGGAGCTGCTGGAATGAATTGAAAAATTGAGTCTGCATCTCGCACCACGAAGCAGAAGGCAGGAAGACAAGCTCAAGAGCGCGCGCGTGTGTGCTGTGTGATAAGGCGGTTCATTTAGGCAGACAGTCATGGGAGCCATCAACCGAACGCTCGTGGTAGCGATGCTGGGAGCCGTCGCGTCACTACTGCTCGTGTCACAGCAGGTCGCCGCGTCGATCTATCCCGTGGCGAAGCAGGAGTGGATCCCACCATTTCAGCACGCCGAGAAGATGTTCGCGTCCAACAAAGGGCCTGTGCTCTCGCGCTCGGGCAACTCGTCGGTCATCGTAAGTGATGCTTGTGTGTGTATGCATATGGATGTCTCTTACCTGTAGTTGTGCCACTGCAGCGCATTAATTGACATTTGCTGGTTCTGATTTGTTTGTGTTGCTCGTGTAGTTTGATGTGCGTGGCGTGAACCTGACGGAAGACATGAACGGCTATCGGCTCGTGGTGTTCCTCTACCATGTGGACAACTACGAGATTTTTGAGACCGTCGCGGACAAGATCGAGCTGCTCGCATGCTCGCAGGAGACGGGCATCCAGTTTGACGGCATGTCGGAAGTGCAAAAATTCACGTTCCCCGTCACGAATGAGAGTGTCCACGCGGTTGTGAACTACCAAGTCGACAAGAGCGGATGGACAGACTCGCAAATCTTTGTGTGCGCCGACGAGTCGGACATGCCGGAGCTGCTCGACTTTGTCGGCACGATGGAAATCCGCAATCCGTACGGCTTGCTGCCGGCGCCGCTCTATGGAATGCTCCCGTTCAGCGGCTTCCTATCGATCGGGTACGTCGCTCTTGATGTGTTCTTCGCGTTTCTGCTCTACCGCCACCGCCAGCAGATCATCCAGCTGCACTACGGTATCCTCTTTGTGCTCTGCATGGGCACGGTCGCCTCGAGCATCTGGTTCTACGCGTTCTACCGGATGAACATGACGGGCGAGCCCGTGTGCTGTCCGTACCCAAGAATCTTCCTCGTGTCAGTGATCTTCGATGTACGTATTGTAGATTCTGCCAAGCAGGTCACAGAACTTAAGAGTATGGGATTAATGTGTCGTCGCTATCATGCGAACAGGCTCTTGTGCGCACGCTGGCGCGCATCATCCTGCTCGTCGTGTGCCTGGGCTACGGCATCGTACGCAACGCGCTCAGCCGCTCAGAGGTGGTCGTGGTCTCGCTGCTCTCGCTCGCGTATTTTGTATCGGGCGTCGGCGATGAAGTGACGCGCGGGACGTCGAGCGGCGCTGAGTTCCGCCAGAAGCCCACGCTCTGGTCGTTCGTCCAGCTGATCTGCAACCTGACGTTCATCATGTGGATCCATGTTTCCCTTGAGCGCATCTTGAAGCAGCTGGGCGACCAGAAGCAGTTTGCCAAGCTCGGCATGTACAGGTCGCTCGCGTGGGCACTTGCGAGCTTCATTCTGTTTTTCACGCTGCTCACGATCGTCGCAGTGTGCAGGTAAGAGGTTTGCATTTAGTGTTGTGGTGCTAGTCGCCGCGGTAGAGATCCACTAACCAGTGTTGTGTATTGTTTTGACTATGTCTTTCTCTCATGTGTAGCCGCTTTGGAGTGTTTGAGTGGGACGTCGAGTGGGAATGGATGCAGCTCGTGGCGTGGCCCGTGCTGAACTTCACTGTCTCGGCTGCGATGTGCTTCATCTGGCGTCCGACAAAGAACAGCTCGCAGTTTGCATTCTCCATGCAGGTGCGTCCCACATTTCTTTCTACAATCTTGATGGCTTTTTGTTTATGGGAAGCAAGTCACGGACTCACCTAACATGGCTGTGGCTCTCTGCAGTTGCCAATGACGGACGACGGTACGGGGCTGGAAATGACGACGACATCACACGATTCGTCTTCATCGGAAGACGATGTGGAGGTGGAGTCTGACGATGACGACCTTGAGAAGAACACTAAAAAAACCAAGAAGAACGCCGATTCGGATGACGACGATGAAGGCGTGTAGATATTCAGCGTGCAGCTAACTTGACGATTGAGTTCGCTTTGCAAGGGTAAACAAAGTCACAGTGAACAGGATCTCTGTGTTGGTTGGTCACACAATCCAAAGAAGAAGGCGAAAAAACAATGTTCAAATACACATTCGTGTTGTTCTGTTCGCCGCTGGTCCATTCTCAAATTTGGTTTCTTCACATCTATGGATGTTTGTTTGTTTACACAATGGCCACAACCGCGCTTTGCCCGACACGTTCGTCCACTTCCAGTTTTATGCGTCCTTCTTGTGGTTTCCCGAGAAGAATCGGACCGCGACAAAGCCGACGACAACGAGGAAGACGCCCGGCACCACGAGTGCCGGACCGCTGAACGAGCTGCTCGCGGTGTCGAGATCGTCGTTCCTCAGAGCTTTGCCATCCTTGTTCGCAGCAAACGCGTTCGCCTTCTGAATATCCTTCTCGATACGCGCGCCAATTCCAGGCGCGTCTTCGTCAGCGTCCGCTGGGGAAGCCGCTGCTGCCACCACTGCTGCTGCTGGCTTCTTGTCTTTCTTTGGAGGACATGGTTTGATGACTGGCTCCGTCGCGGTCTCCTTGGCTTTCTCGGCCTTCTCGACGGCTGCGTCAACGCGGAGGCGCTTTGGTTGGCACTCACTCGGACGCGACTATAATGGTAGAAAGCACGAGAAACAAGCAAATATTACCCACCTACTCAGTTGCAGAGAAAATAAGTGGAAGGGAAACGTACTTCAGGGGGTCCAGAGTAGCCCTTGCAGACTTCCTCCGAGAGCTGTTTGTAGCCGATACCGTGACGCGCATCTCCAATCGGCGCACCATTGATCAAAACCTGTTTCACAGACGCAGGAGTGCACAGTTCACCAGCCAAACACGTCAGCTGTGGTCCTTCATCACACAAAACCCTTGATGGTACCAAGCGAACAACAGCTTTCAAGAATGCGAAAAATACGTACGTATGGCACCCAGAGCACGTCAATCTTCTCTCGCTCCGTGATATGCTACAGAAACAAAACCATATACAAACGTAAAGGTTAGAAATAGTCGTTCACAAGTGATCAGGATGCGTTGGCCTCTTGCTTGAGACATTGGGTGGTATTTGTACCTTCTTGAGGAGGTCATCACCCTGCGTGTCGTAGCACGTTTGCATCTTCTTGGCGCCTGCGCCTGGGAAGCACTTGTTGACCACGAAGGACCACGTCACGCCCTTGTTATCCTTGCTCTCCATACACTACACGCGAACAAGAGTGTCGTCGTTAGATAAGAGGACAACAAGCTATCATAGAAAGCAGGCTACAGGCTAAGCTCCGTACAGCCAGGTGCTCGATGAGCTCTTCCACTTTCGGGAAGAGGTCGATGGCGCAGCTCATCCACTTGTGGCCCATGCATTCGACAAGCCCCATGCTGCACACAAACTTGCCCGATTCATCAAGGTATGTGCCCGCAGCCGGAACAGGTCTACACATAGTGATAATATCAGCAAAAAAATATAATTGTACAGCCTTGTTAGTAGGGCAACATTCAGAATGCAACAGCGTCCCATGGGCATGTAGAACTTACCTGAAATCGATCGAGTTTCGGAATCTGTTGCCGACAAATTTCGGAAGAGAATACACGAAAATGGGTAGATCAGTAGGCAGATAGACATCGAATTAGGAAAGCTATTTACCAAACATTCGTACTGTTCATTGCGCAAGAGCTGGAGCAACGGGTTGCCGATAAATGCCATGCATCCAGGGCTAGAATACAAAGAAATAAGAATAAATCAAGATAAATACGAGCTCAGTATCTCAGTGTCAAGCCATACATCGTTCAATTCTATCAACAATTTCTTACCAGAACGCTCGCCAGTAGAGATCGAGACGCAGCTTCCCCGTCGACGATGCGACTTCTTCCTTCACCTCCAGTTCCAGCTCGTCTTCCTCCGCCGTCTGAGCGTCAGCAGGAGCTGCAGCAGCAGCAAGTGCGGGCGTCGCAGGCGCTGCGTTGTTCACAGGCGCTTCGGCGGCCGTGTCGTCCTGAACGTCAGCGGCCACCTGTTTCTGGTCGCCGACCAGTTTCGAGCACGCTTCTGGGTAGAACTGCTTCGGTCCTTTGTACGCAGAGCAGATGCTGGCCTGGAGCTCACCCAAGCCGACACCTTCCGACTCGGAGCCCAGCACTTTCTCTTCAACGACCGTCTATAGAAGCGCACGAGCAACAATAACCAGATAGACACACACATCGTTTAGTATCCGACACGCAATGACCACGGCCTGCCAGTCAAATTGATCACTCTCATAAAGGAGTACGTACGAATGGCATCCAGTCAACACTGCCAGCCTTGTCCTTGCGAATCATCTGGAAAGGGAGAGAAACAAATAAAAGAGTCGCGTAATAATGAGGACAATTTCCCACCGTGCCATGCTGAACGAGCACGCAATTAACACAATAAACTTACCTCGCGCAGTAGGTCATCAGCCTTCGTCTTGTAGCAAGTGTCCACCTCGGCGCGTTCCTCGGACGGGAGGCAGTTCTTCAATTTCTCGCTCCAATCGCCTGGACGACCAGATCTGTCGCCCTCCATGCACTGTTTTCCATAGAAAGAAAGCATATCATACATACAATCGCTGCTGTCAGAGATGAAACATTCAGGCAATTCGTATGAGAGGCGTCTGTGTACGCACGCACCGCAACGTTTCCGAGGTACTTGACGACGTCGTTGCGGTCTTTGTCGATCAGGCACGCTTCCAGACGGTGGCCCGTGCACTCGAGCGCACCGCCTTCGCAAATGAGCTCTCCGTGCTCCTCCGTCATGCCCGCAGCAGGGAACAGCCTGTATAGGTAAATATGTCGAGACGTACTGGTAAATACCATCAACGCAATAGTGCTCTTTCCTTTCCACCGAAAGAGATGAGCAGGCAAAAACTTACTTGAGATCGAGCACGTTGCGAAACCTGGATGCCAGACGAAGCACCCATGCAAGCACAAAACACAGACCACCAAGCATATTAGCATTAGGACGACAGCGTATGCAGAAACATAAAAACAGCAAAGCCAAGTGCGGCGTACGTACTGCTCATTCCGCACAAGCTCCAGCAGCGGATCGGCGACAAACCACTGGCACGCCGGGCTACACGCACACAATCACATCACCAACACAACGATCCAATAAGATAGTCAGTACTCAAAATGCAATGCAAATACAATCAACGCTCCACTGTATCGCTCACCAGAACGCTCGGAAGTACACTTTGAGCGTCACGCGGTGCTGCGGCGCAACGCCACCGCCATTTTCATTCGGCGCCGCGAAGCTCCCCGTGAAGCACAGCAGCGCGACCACGAGGAGCGTCAGCAGCGAGCTACTCGTGCCATGTGCGCGTCGGTTCATCGTTCCCCTTCTTCGCTGGTCTGTTGGTGGTCGTCTGGAAGCACTTGGCGCACACGTAGCGCGCGAACGAGACCGAAGAGCTTCAGCAAATGGAGTGAGTGAGCGATCCTATTTGAATGACACGCCACTACATTTCGGCTTGGAAGTCAGTGTGGAGGAAAAGGGGGAACTGCTGGGTACCACTGAAGCCGGTACAGTTTTGTTAAGCGGTACGCTGTACCGCTTTCATGATATGGTACAGTGTACCTAACCATGACGTGGCTTCCTCCACTCTATTCTATTTCTGGCTTTCTGATAATTGCGATCTTAATCTTGTCAGAACGATACGCAAAAGGCAATTACGAGCTCTTCATGGAGAAGGTCTTCTGGGCCGCGGTGATACGGGTGAGCGCGAGCGAGCAGGGAAAGCAGAGCCTTCGTGTAAGATGTATTTAGATTCTCTTTGCGCAAGCCCAGAGTGCGCTCATCCTGTGATCGCGTGCGCTTCGTAGGAGCCGAGAGATTCAATGCGAGGCGAGCGTCGCTCACCAACCGTTGGGGATATGAAATGGGGTGTACGTCGTGGAGATGCACCGGACGAAGAGCAAGCGCAACGCGACGACAGCGAACTGCCGGATCATGAGCAGTACTACGGTATCGGGCTGAGCGCAGACGCGCTGGACGCCCATCGCCAGGTGCTTGAGATGGCGAGCACGATCGACATTCTGACACGTGATTTTGAGAATCAGCAGCAAGAATTGCTGCACGCGTACAAGAAACTTGGAGAATACGCGGGCAACAAGCCGAAGTCGCCAACAGAGCGCAGCGCTGCGAGAAAGCTCTTCCGCCGACACTGTGGTGATAATGATGATGATGATGATGATGGCGAAGACGCGTTTGAGCACAGTGGAGGGTGCTGCTCCCACCAAGATGAGCTGCATGCGCTGCGTGAGGTACGTTTACCTTCTTGTTTGGCAGTGGATCCAGGAGCGAGTTTACTAACACCCTGGCGCTAACATGGAATGCTGCTTTACACAGCTAGTAGACGTGAAGGACACTGCGCTCAACGAAGCGCTCCAGCAGCGGAACGAGTATCGCGCACAGCTAGAGAGAGCTGAAGCGCTGATCAAAGAGTTTCGCTGGATGCACTTGCAGGATGGGAGTGGTGGCGGCAACCGCATCGGCTGGAAAGTACATCCGACAGGGTCTAGTATGGGTGGCTACTACGCATCAGGCATGGCGATGCCCTGCACCCAGGCATCACTTGCTCCGGGGTACGCTACTCCTGCTCCTGGTGGTGCTGGTTCGTCTTCAGGGTCCGCGAGTATGATGCTCGGGTGCAATGGCGCGATCGAAGCGCCGCGTAACGAGCGCTTCGACCACGAGAGCACGTACCAGCGGAAGGAGAACAACGAGCTCTTTTGGAGGAAGCAGTACAAAGAAGCCGTCCGCATGCGCAAGAAGTACGGTCTTGTGAACCCTACGGCTTCAGCAGGCAACAACAACAGCAGCAACCACGCGGCGGCAGGACACCACCACCAGTTACGGCAACAACAGGGCAATGGCTTATGCAATGGCGCGCCGCGCCCGTCGCTCAAGATCTTCTCGTACCCAAACCACCGGCGACAGAAAGGCATCAAAGACGAGAACGTGCCGTTCTCGCGGTACATTGGTATCAGTGCGCGGCAACACGAGATCATCAAGGAGCAACACCGCATGCTCGCTTAAGTGATGCATAAATGTGAGAAGTTCATTCCAAGTCCTTTTCATTATTTTTGCTGAAAAGAGGGGAAAGTGATCGGGTATCTAACTAACTAGCTCCTATGCATACGATGAAGCATGGATAGCTGCTGATGGGTGGTGGGGGAAATACAAGTTGGCACGCACACATAAACCGCTTGAATTCTTCACTGGCGCTTAGACCACAGCAGGAACAGCGACTGGAGCTGGCACATCCACGCTCGCGCTCTCCTCACTGATAGGAACTACTGGTGGGGCTTCGGTAGCTACTGGGGCTTCTGAAGCTGGGATTTCAGTAACCTTTGGAGTTTCTGTGGTCGCTGGAGCTTCAGTAGCTGGCACTGGTGCAGCGGCTTCTGGAGCTGGGACTTCAGAGGCTGCTACTATTGACGCTGCAGGAACTGGTGCAGGTGCTGGTGCTGGTGCTGGTGCTGAAGCTCCGAGAAAAGTGCCTTCACGCGCAGACTGGATCGCGGCGTTGATCACTTGACGACGCTTCACGTCAGAGACATTGCGTGGAATCTCGGGCGCTGGGATCGTGCGTCCGTCCACCACAAAGTGCGTCACACGCTCGTATGGGAACGGCGACAACGCAGACTCGTGGAAGTAACCAGTAAACTTGAGGCGGCGAAGATACACCTCGTAGATCTTTTCAAGTGGACGTGCCTCGACGATGAAGCCCGAGCCCATCTTTGTCACCACGCGCTCACCCTTCTGGAACTTAGCTTTCCTGTGGAGATGACAATGACATGACACAAAAGAAAAATGAGAAAACCCCATCCAATTACTACAGGCGACAGCGTCATCAAAAGGATAGACGTACGTGAGCTTAATGGTCGCCATGGTCGACACCTTCGCCTTGACTGTCGAGAGCGTCGTGAGTCCTCCAGTCGCAGAGGCCTTCACGGTCGCACCAGCCGACGAAAGCGTGGTCAGTCCAGACGCCCTCACGGTCGCGCCAGCTGAGAACACTGAATTTCTCGTGAGCGTGAGAATTGACGACAGCCGGTTGTTGTTGTTACCGCTACTCGCAGAAGCAAACGACAACTGGGTCTCGGCGTGCACGTCGCTAATGTAGAGCGTTGGTCCACTCGAAGTGGAAGTCGAGGAGTAGTGAATCATGTCAAGCTTGACCTCGTACGTCTCATCTTCCTCTCGGAACACCAGGATTTCACCCGGGCCGTACGGCGTCTTCACGCGGTCCCCTGGTGCGAAATGTGTGCGACGCTGCAACAACTTGACAAAGTCGGCGTGGAAGTAGCCGGTAGCGCCGCACGGCGTCTTCACGACAAAGAACTTGTCGGGGCGGACCTCCAAAATCGTGCCGACCCCGAACGGCGTGATCGCTTTGCCGAGGTTCTGGGAGCCTTGTCTGGAGATGGTGAAGGTAGAAGAGACAAAATAGACAAGCAACACAAACATACACACAGAGGCATTAGTATATATAATCACACATACATATATGAAAGCCGCTCTCTCTTGTTTATGTTGATGCTGACCTCTTTGGCATCGCTGGAGTGTTGAGACGCGCAACCACGTTCGCGTACCCCGTGGACGTGCTGCCGCGGATCGTCGAGTAGCCTTCAAAGAGCATGTTCTTGGTGTTCTGCATGATCGAGCCGCGTACGTTGATCTTCTCGAACTTCTTGGTCGTCGCTTTCATGCGCCAGACGTGGTCGTCGTCCCAGCGCCAGTCGAGCGCGATGCTGTACATGTCGTCCTCGACATAGTAGTGCTCGACCGTCGCGAGTCCCCAGCGCGTCTTCACGCGCTCGCCTACCACCGACTTGATCTCGCGGATGATCATGTCTTCACGCAAGTACGCGACGCTTTTTGGTACGAGCTGCACAATGTAGAATCCGTCGTCCAGGCGGATATCGACCACGACACCGGTGCCAAACTTGGTCGCGACACACGCGCCGCGACGCGCCTTCAAGTTGGGGTCCGAGCGCGGCGACGGTACATTCGAGCCGCCAAAGCTCGACCCCGCACCAGTCAGCGACGATCGACTCGACGGACTGCCATCCGTCGTCGCCGACGAAGTGCTGCTCTGGCGGATGGTCATCCTGCGGTAGAGCGTGCTCCCCATCTGCTCAATGGACATGCCACGGCGTCGGAACGCAGCCGCCGCCGACGCCGCCGCGGACTGAGGCTGCTGCTGTTGAGCTTGCTGCACTTGCTGCGAGAGGTCCGAGTCATTCGAGCGGCGGTCCGGGAATTCAGGAAGGTCCTTGATCTCGTCGGCGGGGTCCTCCGCGCTCGTTGCATTCGTCGCGGCGGGCGCGCCGTTCTTCTGAAAGAGGGAGGACGGCACCTTGGGCAGGTAGCTGCCGAGGCCGAGGAACTTCTTCTTGCCGCCGTTCGCACTGGCAGCCGCCGTGACGGCTGAGGCGTCTCCGCTTCCGCTGCTCTCGTCTTTGGACACCATCTCGCTCTGCTCTGCTTCTCTTCTGCTTTTCCCCGCACTTGGCCAATGCCGAACTGACTGTGTGTGTATAACTGAAAATGGCTCCCCCAGTTTTTTAGTGCAGCCTATCCCTGATTCGCTTGCAAAAATTGCTTGTAAGAAAGACATTGATGGGGTGGTCCCGAATGAAAGTTGCAGGCAATCTAAAAATAGGGAGAGACAAACCCCTATCCACGAATGGTCGACAGTTTCTGCCAATCAGAAAAGGCGTGACATGAAGGAAACAGCTGGATTCGCGGAATGTTACGTAGGATAGAGACAGCACCCAAACACCCAAAAGCACAACTATCACTTTCTTGTGTGGTTACACGTGTTGCACACACAGGTGACTTGACAGTGACTGTGAAAGCCATTGCCCACCAGACAGATGGCTACACTTTTTCGAGATTGTCAAATTGTGAAGCTTCCAGTTCATTTATTGATCTACTACTACGAATTAGCTGATCACTTGCCACTCCTTGTTGTTAAGTGATGGCAGCGTCCGGCTTCGCAGCTGATCGTAGTGAATTCGCTTCGAAACCAAGCCCAGCTGCGCAGGCACTCGCCCCGTTTTCTGTCGCCTGCGCTTCGTGACCTGTGGCCGCCCGTCGGCGTCAAACTCCAGTACTTCCTCAACGTCGCTGTCGCCGTCATCGTCGCTGTTGAGCCGATAGGAGTCAAAGTCTAGCGGGTCGCAGCGATTCAGATAGGCGACGCGGGCTGATTCTTTCTGTTTGTGCTGCTCAACCGCTTGGCGCCTGTTCTCCGCGAGTTGGGCTTTCACTGAAGCTGACGAAGGCTGGAGCGGAGTACAAATGACGCACACACACACACATACACACACACACAGACCGTATAGTGATTAGAATAGGGGATAGTCAAGATGATGAAGCCTTGAGATTGGCAAGCATGCAAGCGTACCCGATATGATGAGCAGTGCAGCACCAGTTGCGAACAAAACGCGCAAATCGGGACTTCATCGTACAAATGCGCTTGTTGAGCTCGGTCAAAGAGGCTCTCTTTGATTTGATCGCTGCTCTCGTTGCATTTTGTAGATTCAGGCTCACACACCTTCGCATGGCCAATGCCTTCACTGTCAACTGCAAGCTGCGCTTGCTCTCGGTCTTCCTTCTCCTTGTTCTTGCTCCAGGATCTGCGCAGATCCAAAATGCTCTTGTATGATACTCGCATGACGAGATTCTTTTTCAAAAAGATGTGCTGGCATAGTGAACATGGCTCTTTGTTCAGAATGTCCGTCGAATTACTCAGCAGCTGCGTCTGCTCGACTGAAAGCACTCGTCGAGCTTGGCGCAGCTTTGCTTTCGTTTGGATCTTGTCAATCGTTCGCCTCGCTCGTTCAAACTCCTGTGTGCACGCGTTCGACTTTGCGAGCACGCGTCGGAGCTTCTTGATTGCAGTTCTGTCGAGCGACAAGAACTGAGCGACTAGCCGCTCCTCGCTCATTTCTTCCAGGTCCAGAGCCGGCATCTCGGGACCAGTGGCGGTCTCTTCTTCATCCAAGTCGTCATCAAGACCACTCATCTGTGCGACTGCCTGCTTGCCAAGTTTGTCTTCGATGATCAGCGGAAGACCAGCGATCGACGTGCGACTTCCTCGACGCTCTCTCGAGTCAGCAAGGGAACTGTCGCTTGCACTTTCAGCTTTGAGGGACTTGCGCTGATGCGACGGCGGAGATGTCTGGGATGTCTGTTGCGGTGGTGAAGTGTTGGAGTGGGGGTTTGGCGGCTTTATCAACGAGCTTCTCCTTGAAACTGAACCTGGGTTTAGAGTGACGAGAGCTCCCGAAGCGCTGATCGGCCTCACCTTCGCCTGGACTCTCAGATCTGTTGCATTGCTCGTAATTGCTTTATTCTTGCTTGGCGATGACTGGTTGGCAGGAAATGGGCCTTGAATCCCAAGCAGACTTCGCGCGATGAACTCTGGTGTGCTGCTGCAGACAGCGGCAGACTTTGGTCGCAGCCCGCCTGACAATTTCCCATTGGAGCTATTGCTCCCAGGTATTTCTCGAAGTGTCGGAGCTGAAGCTGTGGGAGAAAGCCCTCGCTTGCTCAGAAGCTTGAGCTCCTTCACCTGCATTAGCCGCTTGCTCACGAGAACTGTAGGTTGCTGCTGTTGCTGCTGGTGGCAATTCCGCTGCAACTCTCGCTGCCTATCTGCTAGTGTGAAGCGCACGACAGACTCTAGAAGCGATGAGGACGGTGGAGATGAGGAGGATGGCGGTATTGAGCCCTTCATTTCACGGTCTCTCTGTGTGTTGTGCGGCAATCCGAGTCTGCTGAACTGATCCATTTGCAGCCGTTCGGTCATGTTATACCACTTGTCGGGACCTGGGAGTTCCTTGCCCAGCTGCTTGGACTCGTCGACGAAGCACCGTAGCGTCAGTCGGAAGTTGGATGCCTGGAGCCAGTCCTGAATGAGCATCGCGATGAAGTCGTGGGTCTCACAGGGGGAGGAATCTTCGTCTTCATTTCGGCTTCCACTAGCGGAGCAATGCTCCACTCTGCTGGTAGCGCTGGTGGTTTTTCGTGGTGCAACCATCGCTTACTATGGCATGGCAGTGACAAAGTCGGCCTTGGAAACTCTAACGGTGTGTAATGTAAAATCATCTTCAGTGCCCGGAAGGCAATCAAGCAAGGCGGGGAAGGAGCACAGTGAGCGAGCAGCTATTCTGGACCGGATCCAAGTTAGACGAGTCAAATTTAGCGTTTGACCCAGCTTTGTGGCTCTGTAGTGTATCGCAGATTGCGCACGCGATGCGAGCGTGCCATCGCCATCGACCAAAGTCGCAGACATGAGGCTTGTTGTGCAAATTTCCCCTGCAGCTACCGCAAACATTGCAGGATGGGGAAGTGAGCAAAGGTTGAGATCGTGGATACAGCAGCGACCTGGCGATAGCGAAGACTTGTCCCAGTTCCATTCTTGCAGGGTTCCCTAGCTCCTACGCAACGCAAGCGCTTAGATAGTGATGAATGTAGCTGCATTGCGAAGCTTCGTCGTCTGAGGGCGACGCAGAATACATTCATCTACTGTCTGTTGGTGCATTGACTATTGCTGCATCCTTTCAGGATCTCGTTCATAATTATAACGAATGATTAGACAACTTTTTTATTTATAGCCAATGAAATAATGCAGAAACTTGTCTGTCTTTTGATTGATTGGATAAAATAGATATAAAGTAAGGAGGAAATGCCGCGTCACTTCGCACGGCTACTATCCAGTATATAATATTAAGCTCTTTCTGTTGATTTAGACCATGACCGTACTTACACAGGATCTTTTCTATAGTACCTTCTTTTCTACTTGGTTTTCCAACGTAGACAATCTCAATAACTTTGATGATCGTATTGGACCCTACTCATTGACTCGGGATGTCGAACTGGCAAAAAGTCTTCTTTTGGACTGGACGCCGTTTCTTGATGAACGTCCGCTGTCGCTATTCCAAGGCAGCGTGAGTGAGTACGGGTGATATGAGAAGTTATTGCTCTCCACCTTTCCTATTTTTATATTTTAGCTACATAACCAACCAAGCATATCCTTTACTTTTTGCTCTCTCCATTCATGACTCCCATCACTATCTTATCTTTCTATCCGAGGAACATCATCTATCTCTCCACGAGTAAGCCATTTAGATTCTCTTCGTCGCAGTCTCTGCTTGCTTGTCAAACTTCTTAAACAGCGCTCTATTCGAGCGTCCTACAGTACTTCTCGCTCTCATGTTAGATGCGGGACAGAAAATCAAAGATCGAAGAACTCCAAAGCGAAAAGCCAACGACAGTAATGGTACGAACTGATGCGTGTGCCTGCCTATCTGGGCGTGCAAGGCCTAATGCATATTGTGCGCTCTATCGTACTGTTGCTCACTGGATGTGTGCGTATGGCGTGTACTGGCGGTAGAAATTTCGCTTCTGCGGCGGACTGGAGCCGCCCGACTGGCTGCTGGCGGAGATCCCGCTGCTCACCACGTTGGTATGTGTCGTTCATTGATGGTGGCGGTCTGCGTGACTGCACTCCATACGGTGACGTTGGTCTTGTGCTAGCGGTGTGCATTTGTGTGTGTCTATGTTGGTGACGCCAGTTGTTTTGTACGTGTGGCTCTACAGGCGCGTGGCTATGATATCACAGCGCTCTGTGAAGAGATCGGGGACGACATTACCAAGCAGGTGAGTGAGAAGGTTGATTCCATTTGACGGAGTCGATCTACATCATAAAGGGATCGAAACGTGGGATGACGCAATGCGGATGCTTATCTGTGTGTGCATTGTGCGTATAGAGAGATGAGCGGATCTCGGAGCTCTTTGCAGATCCAAAAGAAGCCAAGGTGCGAAGAAATACTGCTGCTGAGCGACTGTGGTGTCGTGTTGAGCAAACTTTTGTTCCCATTTGCTGAACTGTTCTTGCTTTTAAACGCATTGTTCTTCGTTAGGCTGTCGTAGCCGTGCTGCGGTTTCTTCTCCAATATGCAGCCAAGTACAACGTGAGCAACGCCGACTTTGCTCTCGAGCTGCAGCAGCTGGGTGAGTAAGTGGATGGAGAGAGGCCATCAGCGAGGGGTCTGAAGTGACAAAGCGTCCTAACTTGTAACGCATCACTGTGAATGTCTCTTGTAGGTTTAGAGGCGAGTGTGGTTGAGGCTGTCTCTCAAGTGTACGAGGCGAAGCGCGTTCAAATCCGCAGCCAGCTGGAAAGCGACAGCTTCAAGGTGACGACTTGTTTGGTGCTAACCTCTATTCTTGTCATAGAATGAGGTCCTCGTGCTTGCCTGTCACGTGCTGACTAGAAATCTATGCCTTGTCTTGGTTCGTGCATTCACAGTTCCCTCATATCGAAAAGATCGACTGGCGGATCCGCCCTCACGAAGCTTCTAACATGGACGAGGTGAGACGCAAAGACCTTATTTTGTGTGCGCTCGAGAACAGATTCAGTGCTCACTACCGTGTTATTCGCGGCTCTTTCTCTCTACTCCAACTACTGCTGTCCAGGTGATCGAGGTGAACCTTGAGCTGGACCAACCTGCGCTCGAGTGTACCACCTCTGTACAAAGTGGCAAACAACCAAACGTGAAAAGAAACGAACTCGACGTCAAGAGCTCTGCGTCGAGTCTGAAGCTCACCATCGAGAAGGACAAGTTCTTGGCGCTCTACGAAGACCTCCTCCAGGCCCATGCGGTGCTGCAGAGCCTCCGACACTGAACCCCTACTTTGTATAAATAACAAATGCCATGGGTATAAATACAATACCATTCTGACTGAAGCTCATTCAGGCAGTGTGTATGTGTGCTACTCATAGCAAATGTGACCCTGATGTTATGTTCTTGGTCTCTAATCTATCAGCTTTCAGGTTGCGAGACGTCACAGAGATAATGGGGAAAGTGAGTATGCAGCGTACTGCTTGGGTCTTCCGTTATGAGTGTATCGCTCACATGAAGGGATTATGGTGGCGAGATGTAGAAATCGTCGCCGTTCGGTCACTGGACCAAGGGGCTCTTGGGTGAGAATGCCACGACAAAGCTTGGCGCGCGCTTCCACATGCGTAAGTTGTTCCTGCGCGGCGAGGAGTTCTCGCAGGATGAGCTCGAGTACGTGATCCAGTACCTAATCAACGAGACCACGATCCAGGAGCAGCAGTGGTGGGCCGCTCTCGCCCACTTTGAGCGGTATGTTGTGGCTATCTTATGATGATTGAGCACGTGAGAAACCTTGGCACAATATGGAGCAGAGACTAACCAACAACGAACTGTTTGAACATTCAGACTCGAGATTGTGAGTCGACTGACACTGCACCACGTCGCCAAGGGGGAAGAGCAGATCATCTGGTTCTCCCGACACGAGACCATGAAGGACTGCATCTTGGTTTATGGGAACGCGGAAGCCAAGCCCATTGAATCGAGCGCTGCTTCCATTCTGAACTTCCCCGAAGGCTCGGTGGTGGGGAACCTGAACTTGCCACAGAGCGTGCTGCCGCAACAAAGGGAACCGAATTCACTCGAAGCGCTCGCATCGTCAGGCTCCACGAACTGGCGGCGAGTAAAGCGCGAGCGCCAATTCCGCGGAGCCCTCCACTCGTACAACAAGGTGAGTGACCTGTGTATTTGTGAATCTTAATCAGTTGGATTCTAATGCACGTTTGTGTTTGTGATGGTGTGTGAAGCTGGTAATTTATGGACCAGCAGACTATCTGCTCTTAACATCCAGCGACGTGGCGGAGACCATCTCGCGCGCAGCGGACCGCGTAGAGCAAGACAAGTGGACCAGAGCGTTCGGTCTCGAGCGGTTCGCCGGCTGCATTCGCCGCAGAGTGTTTGAGCCGGGGGCGTTCTTGGCGAAAGAAGATGAATTGCTGAACTCGGTGTTCATTGTCATGGATGGAGAGTGTCGCGCGTGGGTGCGAGGCGATGACACAGCTACCAGTGGGGTGCATGCGAACAAGAAGACAGTCGCGGAGGTAGTGGCTCAGTGCTCTTGTTGTCTGTATCAAAGTCACTTGAGAGTCGAATGTCCCATTTTTATGGCTGTGATTCTGTCATGACGGCTCGTAGGAAACGCTGATGCACGCTCACAAGCTCCGCTCGCAGTTGCAGGGCCAGCTCTCGATCGCGTCGCTAGGTCCGCTGTCGACTGTGGGCGACATATCGGTCATGTTGGGCGTGCCCGAGCCAGCTACGGTCCAAGCGACGACGCTCGTCAATGTGTTATGGCTCTCGCAAGAAGACTTTGCGAAAGAGTGCGGCGATTTGAGGGATCCAGCGATTATCTCGACCGTCGAAAGTCAGTGAATTCGTGAATGTGGTTAGCCTGCTTGCCATGTTTCTGTTAAGTCTCTTTGTCGATCTTGGCTGTGACAAAGTTTGTGTGCGGTGACGTGTTTGTAGAATTGCAAAAGATCGCGCTCGACACGCTGGGCTTTGTCCTCGAGCGCATCGAAGCCGAGTCCAAGCACGCGCAGAGCGACCAGCTCCTGAAAATCGAGTCTGTGCGAGAAGCGCTACGTCTGAAGCGAGAATGTACGCTGTATTCTTATCGCATAATAGGTTTTGATGTGCAGAGGTCAGGATTTTTTTAACTGTTTTGCTTGATATTGGTGTATTAGTGACGTCTCCGGTACATCCAGAGGCATCAACACACCTTCAGACCCCGTCTTCTCGCACGGTGAGCACAATCAAAACAGCGTCGTGGTCGAAGTATGCGCCACCTGCGAGTCTACCTGCGCCAAGTGTGTCGTTGCCGCATGTACCGAGAGTGCTCCCTTCGGTTGTGCTTCAGTATGCAGAGAGAATAGCGCAGTCCAGTGCTGACAAGATGGTGAAAAAGCTGAAGAGCACAATGTTCAGCAACACGACCGTGTCCACAGCTACAACTGCTGTAGCAACAACGAACCTCTGTGCTTCTGAACCTGGACTCTCAAGTCTACTGTCTCCTGAGCCAGAACTCGACCAGGACCTAAATGCGAGTCCATCGCGAATGACTCAGCAGCAGAAGTGGGCGGCGCGCGCGTTCACGAATTTGCACTCCCCCGTCGCAGCCAAGTCGCTGGGCAATGACGATCCGTTCAGAATTGGTCGAGGTACTGGGAACGGCAACTTGGAGTCTGCGAAGCCCCGCGACTCCTTCGGTGTTCCAGAATCGAGGGAACCCTCGCTCTTCTTGTTTCCGACAATGACGAGACAGCGTCAGCTGCATGGAAAGTGAGTGTGATCGAACATTTATGCGTGGATTGACTGGCTGGGTAGTTTTGTTTTACTGACGGGGAGGTTGTGTAAATGACGCGCAGGAGTTTACCGATCTTGCCTCGGTATCGGTGTTACGAAAGCCCAAAACAGCAATAGGCGGTGACAGTTTTCGATGTTGTTTTCCTTTCAAAGTTGACACTAAGGTAAAAGACCAATTTATGGCCGACGACCAGATTTTGACCGGTCAGCAGCATCAGCCAATCAAAACCTGCTAATCAGAAATATTGACTTGTAATTGGATTATGCGCAAACGCATCGGTTTATGGCCGACTGCGCAGCGCGCAGCTCGTTGAGCAGATCACCACAGACAGTGCAAACGGATGAAGAAGAGGAAGCAATACGGTGAAGTCGAGCTGTCGGGCGCTGTCGAGGCGTACGAGAGCGGAGCAGCGTGGACGTCGATAGCCACCAAGTACCCAACTGTGCCTGAGCAAACCATTCGCCGACGCGCAAGCGAGCAATGTGCTGGAGCTGCGCCAAAAAGAACTGGGCCGCCACCGCTTCTCCCCACAGAAGTTGAGGAAATTCTCAGCACCTGGGTCGTCGGCATGCAGGGCAAAGGCTCCCCAATCACTCGTGACATGCTGCTCAGGAAGGCGAATGAAGGCTACTGCGAACTGTACGGCCCTACACGCGCAACCAAACTTTTGAGTGAAGGTTGGATTAAGCGCTTTTTCGGTCGTTACCCGCAGCTTGCGCTCCGAACCGCCCCCAAGTGATATCGCGCGCCCGCATTCAAGTCAAGCAGGAAGGCCTTGACCTGCTCGTGAACCAACTCATTAAGCACGCTGTCGAGCGCAAGCTGATCGGTGGCAGAGTGTTCAATATGGACAAAACGGGGTTTGGGCAGAGCATCAAATCAAAGAAGGTCGTCGTAGTACGTGGTTCAAAGAACGTATGGACGGAGTGTGTGGATATGGGGTTTCATTTAACCATCGTGGCATATGTCAATAGCGCTGGGCTATGCCTCCCTCCCCTGTTTTTGCTGTCGGGTCTGCGCCTAAATCGAGACGTGCTGAACGAGTGCTCAGCTGCTGGCACTGCTGTTGCGGTGGCGCCCAAAGCGTCCATGAACCAAGCACTCTTCGCGAAATGGCTCGAGCACTTTGACGCAAGCGTTCCGAGTGATGTTGTCCGTCCCCTGTTGCTGATCTACGACGGCTTCCCCAGCCACAACAACGAAGCAATCGTGTAGCGTACCGTCGAGCTGAAGATCATTTTGCTGCTGCTGCCTCAGGACGCAACGTACATCCTGCAGCCGCTAGACGTCGCGGTCTTTAAACCGTTCAAGAAAAGCCTAAAGCGAGCGATGAACTGCTTCATGGTCGATGAAGGAGCGACAAATCTGACGAAGAAGCAAGCCATCCCTCTTGTAAGGATGCATGATTACAGGACCTTCACTCTTGGAGTGCGGGCTGTCATCATTTATACTCTCTCCCTTTTTACATACATTCTAGGATAGCAAAAGAAAACAAGTAGCGTAAACCACACGCACGCAAGACACGTGCGACATGTTGAAGATTCATATTAGATAGAAAAGAAATCAGAAAGAATCCAGTGGGGTAAAGACACGACAGGATCTGTGTCTTGCGACATAGATACGCGTGTCTGTGTCCTACGCCCATGTCCTACCCATAGGGCGCCCCTC
>JALBYZ010000338.1:0-32879 GCA_038050575.1 Globisporangium mamillatum | reverse complement strand
AAGAAGAGATCTTTGAGCAGTGGCGCCAGCACCCTGACACGATGACCAAGTACATTGGTATCGTGAGCAGCTTGGAATCGCCAGAAGTCGGCAAGCAGATCTTGAAGTTGATTGCCCACCCAAGCTTTAACCCAGCTCAGTCCAGCCACGGTCGCACGTTGACTCGCTGCCTGTCGCAAATCCGTCACTTCTCGCTCTCGACCGACGAAGGTCTGGAAGTTATGGGCGAAGTGTTCACGAAGCTCGGCAAGGTGAACCAAATGGCGGCGTACCCGATCTTGCAGTCGTTTGACCACTTGGACCGCTTCGATGAAGCTCAGAAGACGAAGTTGCTGACCTTCTTGCAGAAGTTGCAAGACTCGATCGACAAGAAGAAGGAAGAGTCGCTCTACAACCAGCTCAACATCATCTTGAAGAAGGTGTAAATGTGAAAGAACAGTAGTAGTAGTGTCCAGTACTTTGGTATTCTTCGAACCATTCACCTTCCGAGCAAGTACGTGATGCATGCATCTATGAGCGATGATGATCCATGTCTTTACGTGCGCCGCCTCAGTAACAACTCATTAAGAAACTTGTACGATGGTGAAGTTGCGCGGCAATGCTGGCGAGGTGAACACAACCCGCGGATCTCAACGAGTTATGTACAAATGAAAGAAAGCTTTGCACATCGAAGGACAGGAAGCAAGGTAGGTAGATACATATGACACAATTAAATTACTGTGCTGCTACTTGGTAATAGCAGCACTACGGTAGGAACGAACCGACATTTACTCAACAACAATACCTGTCTTCTGCTCCATCCTTGCCGACAAAGGTAGCTGAACTGGCTCCTCCATCATCGTAGGCGGCAACGGCACAGGTTGGTGCGGCTTCTCGCTCACCGCTCCGTCTTCTGGCTCTTCTTCATCGTCTTCAATCTCTCCTGCATCACGTGGGGACGAGAGAGCGCTTTCTTCATCAAGAGACGAACGAATCTCAAAATCTGGCGGAGGCGATCGGTTCGTCTGCTCTCGTACCCCAGCAAACAACTTGTCAGGCAGTTCGACCTCGTCTTCTGGAGGTGGTGGCGACTTCTGGCTTGAATGTGTCGTCGTCGTCGTCGGCAGCTTCGGTTCTCCATTGAAACTTACTTGCGAGCTGCTGAGATCAAGATGGCAGCCGGGAACGGAGACGGTTTGCACAACCGGAGGCGCAACCAGAGATTCTGGCTCCGAATAAACGTGCTGTACGCGCTCCAGCCTGACACGAAGAATGGACTTCAGTGGCCTTGATGACGATGATGCTTTTACAACAGGCACCGCTTTCTTCCCCATCGGACCCCGCACTGTCAGGAGTTTGGAGACTTCGACATCTTTTAAAAACTCCAACACGGTCGGCTCAGCGAATCGGATGCGAGAATTGCGCTCAGTCTCTTCTTCCTCAGCGATTGCCTTCTCTGCGATGGTCGCTTCCGCAATTTTTTCGTTCTCGGTAACTCGTCGTACCACTGAGTCAAGAACGACAGTCGAACGCCGGGCGCGGTGAGCGTATGCTGGTCCCAGCCGCTTGGATGTGCTGCCAAGTGCACTTCCCAACACGTCGCGCGACCTTCCACCTCGCGAACCTAAGAATACAAATGATCAAACGACACACATGAGTGATGACACCACTTTCCCAAATCAAAGCCGGATGGAGGGCTCAATAACGTCGTACCCATGAGATCCCGCAAATGATTGACAGAGTTGGATCGCTTCTTTTGCGCTGTCTCAGCGCCATTGTTGCGCGCGTTCTTTGACTGCAAATTCGGTTCTTTCGGAGTCTTGGGCTCGCTCTTCTCTACTCGCTTCTCCTTATGCGCCGGTTTGTCGCCGTTCGAAGAAAGCTTCGAGGATTCCTTTGAAGAAGACTGCTTGTCGTCTTTTGACAACAGCTCGTTCTTCCATTTTTTGATGATCCAGCTCGCCAATTCGGAAATCGAGTCGTCGAAGCCCCAAGAAATGCCTTGTTTCCAGATCTTGTTCACCATTTTCCCGATCTGGCTTGACACAACAGCCTCTGTGGTGACTCCAGGCAGTACCGCAAGGATCTGTCATTATAAACAGCGTCATCCCAGGATTAGCTTCCATCAGGGACTTGGTCTTCAATGTTTGCTGTCACAACTTGATACATGGCCACGAACCTTCAGGATGACAAGCAAGCCGGTCTCTGTTTCTTTGGATTCCGTCCATAACGACAACAATCTTTGCAATGTAGCCAGCCCTCCCTCCTCGACGAACTGTTTCAGTGCTTTCTTCGGCTACATCACGCATACACACATATGACATACACGGGCAGGACAGCAATACAGACATGGTTAGTACGCTGTTCACAAGGACACCCTCCTTTCTCCCCTTACGTATAGTAGTAGTGATTGAAAGCAAGTGCCTACTTTCAGATCCCCGTTCGCCAAAATGTCCAGCTGCACCTCTTTTTTGCCATCAGGTGACGCATCAGAGCTGGTGCTGACTACTACATATAGGACGCTGCGAGTGATGTTGTGCGCATAGGTCTTTGTGAGTCCCTGGGCGGAGTCGAAAGGCGGCGATAGCTCGCCCAGGTTCTCCGAGTCACTTTTCCTATCTTTGCTGCCTTTGCTCTTTTTCGCTGACGACTCTGCTGCATTGCCCCCATTGCTGCTGCCTTCGTAAGTCTTTGGCTTCTTAGGCGACGCTGATGGTGTCGATGCTGCAGCGTCATCTGCGAGCTTTCTCTTTTTGCTCTCCTCTTCACTCGGTGAGGACAGCGGGATGCTCTCGATTACATCCTGGTACGAGAGATCCTCGCAGCTCCCGTTAAAAAACAGCACACGGTATTTCCTCGTCGCAATGAAATACGACGACACCGTGCCGTTGACAATGGTTTCTCGACCCGCGTCGTCGACAAAGAGCTTGGAGATGCCAAGCCCGATAAGCTTGTTCATCTCTTCCGGTGAGGCGTCTGACTGTTCCCCGAAACCCGAAGACCAGTTGCTTTGGTTTGTTGCTCTTGGTCGCTGCTGGTGCTGGGAGCTCCTGGAAGAACTGGAAGTCGGGCTGGACGCTCCACTCTTGCTACTGGTGTTTACTCCCGGAGCCTTGTCGTTCAAATTCAGAATCAACGTCTTCTTGCTTTTTGTGGGCTCAGGTACGCGCACGGCTGGCACAGTCGGCACGTGGATAACGTGCACATGCAGGTCTGCTTCTGTCATCTCCTCGCTGTCGCCGTCTTCATAGGTGATGTGGTAAAAGTGCGAGAATGTCGAGTAATCATCGACAACGCCGGCAAAGGGCTCTTTGTACCCAGGAAAGTACTTGGACACGCGCGTGCCGAGTGGATACCGCGGCGTAGTTTGCATGCGTGCCTGCTCACAAAACGCACATAGACATCACCCGCGATCATAACGTTAGTAGTTGCCTCTACACACGCGCGTAGAGTGAGCAAGCACACCACACATCACACGCCCACCACCACATTATGAACCACGTCGCTATGATCGATCATCTACAAGAGCCATCTGGCATACTGGCACGCACCATTCCAAATCGGGAATAAGAAAGTGTGAGAGCTGATCACGCCAAGAGACGGACGGATGGGAAGGCGACGAATCGGCTAACGTTACTCGCCTCTCTGTGCGGTCAGTCCTGTACGGTATGATCTGCTACAGTCTTACTACTACTATGGAGCTACGTTGCGTATGTGCGTATGTATGAGTGAGTATGCGTGGTCCAGCCTTCCACACACGCAAGCGCCAGCACGCGGTCGCTCTTCTTCTCTTCGTCTTCTTGCTGCTGCAGCTCTTGCGCTTGCTTGCTTGCGGGCGGGCGAGTTGGCTAATGGCGGGACGGCAGCGAAAGAACGAAAAGCCCATTGGAAAAAAATAAAAACTCGAGTTGTCCGAGTTTAACGTGATTACATGAAAACAGGATGCTTAAACGGTCACTGTCCAACAATAAGGTGGCATAAAACATAACATTTAGGAGTGAATCAGGTTGCACTACCGTAGATAAGCGTTTACCGAAGGACAGTAAACTAGCCATCCTTTCACGATACCGAACCTACTCTGAAGTTAAAATGAATGGCTCCTAGTAGCGGTTGATTGGATTGAGACGGCAGTTGAGTGTACATACATACCTCTCTAGACTTCCTAACTGTATGACCGCGTTGCTACCGCTTGAGCCCCCTAACCGTTGCAAGATGCGTGTTGCCGTAGATGGCGCAACTGGAGCTGAACGTTGAGGATCGAAGAGGGACCCTAGCGAAGCTCTGCAGCAGCGGCACACTGACATTGCTGCGAGTCGGTGGTTGTCTGGAGCTACTAGCCAACCGATATCGTGATGACATGGTGCGATTTCTGGAGTGAGACGGCGCTGCGGCGCTGGTGCTGGTGGTGGTTGCTCTCTTGATCGCAGCCTCGAGGCGATGCAACTTGTGTTCTTGCTGTGTCCGCACTGCTGCCTGGCGTCGAGATGCAGCAGAAGACGTGATAGATACTGACGTCGAACGACCTCCATTCGAAGCCCCTCGCTTCTTGCGGCCCTCACCGGCTGCTGCAGAATAGATCGAGAATGAAGCTGGAGGTGCAGTTTTCCTCGGAAACAGGTCAGAGAACCCCATCTGGTATATCCGATCCATCATGCGATCGACATCTTCCTCAGACGCGTGAGTCGGATGGAGCTTCGCGCTTGTGTGACTCACCTTTGGGAGGAACACGCGCAGCACAGCGGTCGGTCTACCGAGGATCTCGTATTCGTCTTGGGCTGCCAGCGCATCGATCACCTGGCCCGAAGGATCCGTTTCGATG
Organism: Globisporangium mamillatum; assembly: GCA_038050575.1. Lineage (NCBI taxonomy): Eukaryota > Oomycota > Peronosporomycetes > Pythiales > Pythiaceae > Globisporangium > Globisporangium mamillatum. The sequence goes on along the minus strand of JALBYZ010000338.1, from coordinate 28,081 downwards.
CGATGAACCCAGGAATTTCGAAGTAACCCTCGCTTCAAGGCTTCGATCCCATGATACGAAATCGCCGAGTTCCCATCGACACTCACAATCTTGATATCCGATGGGCATTTCTCGAAGAAGTTTGCAAGATATTGGGCGCCAGAATCGCTCAAAGCGTTCGAGTCGAGGCGGATTTCGTGGAAATTCACGCCGCTAACTTGAATTTTCAGAAGCACTTCGCTGAGATCATCGTCTTCGATGCCGCAATCAGAGATGTCAAACGTATCTCGCTCGCAGGACTCAAGTGTGAGCGCGTTGCTGATCAGCACGTCGCTCGAAGTGGTTTGTGTGAGGAACGTCGACTGGCGACGCTGCTGCTTCTCCCCGTATAAGTCGATCAGTTTCATCAGCAGCTTCCGTCGTGAGAGTGATGCCACCGAGTTGCTGTTGTTTGTGCCAGCATCCACAGCCCCGTGGACCCCTGACGCTGGAGAGCTCTTTAGTTTGTGCTTGAGCTCGTCCACCTCTCGCTGTAGCATCTGGATCATAGCGCGCTGAGCGGTCGACTCTGTCGCGAACTGCAACTTGATCTCGCGCAGCTTGGTGATGAATTCGGCGAGCTTGGCGAAAGCGATCTCTTTGAACTTCTTCTTTGCGGCTTTCCCCTGGATGAACTGGAGGAACGCATTGATCTTGCTTCGGTTCAGGTACGATGCGCCGCTCGCATCATTTGCGTCCGCGACGATCACAAGAAGGGCTGAGTCTTCCTTGTCACCGTCACCATCGTCACTCAGATTGTTATCCGTCCTCTTTATCATACTTGCGACGCGGAAAGGCGGGAGCTTCTTGACTTTGTGCTGCACAGTTGCAGTCGCAGTCGCCGTATTGTGAGATGGATGGTCCGCGAACGCCATCGCGCCAGTGTATCCAGTGAGCAAATCAATCTGGTAGGGAGCACTGAGGATATATTTTTCTCGCGCGAGCCGCAAGTACATCTCCGGAGAGAGCACATGCGCTGGCGCCTGGCACCGTCCTGCAATGGAGCTGTAGCCTCTTGTGTCACCTCCCGAGTCGCTCTCCAATGGAGGTTGCTGTTGCATTTGCTCCAAGGCACTTTTCAGGATCTCGTTGGACTCGGCTGCGGCTAGGAACTTGTCTTGCAACGCGTCCAATTGCTGCAACAAATAGGGAAACGCCTGCATCATCACGTCCAAACTCCGCGTTTTCCGTTCTCTAATGCAAAAAATAGATAATAGTCCAGTGCTGCTGTTAGCGTCTGCGGTGCAGGACATACTCTGAGGTGCAAAGCCACACTAACTCACCTCAGGTCTTCCGCAAACTGAAGCTTCTCTGTGAGAGCTGCAACTCGACTTGCCATTGCCTTTAGTCGTGAAGCCCCTGTCTGTGTGCTGAAACTGTTTCGTCCGCTGATAGCTTTCGAGGACGGCTTTCTGCCAGTGGCACCACTGAGAAACTCGTTGAAATTCTGACTCAGGTCCGCATACGCGCGGTTTTTCTGGAACAACTCGCCTTCGAGCATGCGGATGCGCTCGTGAAGCTGTTATAACCGACAAGGAGGTTGTAAAAGAGCCCAGACAATCCCACGAGACGGAAATATTGATAATTCAAGGCACACATGTCGCGCACCTTTTCTATGTCACTCCGAGCTTGCTCGCTCTGCAGGTTCGCTTCGATCTTTGCCTCCAGAGTCTTCATCATCGCATTCATCCGAATCACCTGATCGTGCGTGCTGCTGACCTCTCTTTCAAGGCGCGCTCTATTCTCCAGCAGACTCTCGATCTCCTGCGTGAGCATGTGCACTTTTTGGTCGCGATCCGTGAACTTGCGCTCCATGTCCAAGTATTTGCGCTCCCAGACCTCAATCTTGTGCTCGTACTCTTGGAATCGCTGCTGCTGATTGCCCGAGTGGATGAGTCGCGTCTGCATCTCGTTCACGCTTTCCTGGAGCCTCTCGATCGTCAGTTGGGCGGCATCGAAAGTGGTTTTGAGAGTCACGTGCACGTCGCTCAGCGACGAGTGCTTCGTTTCGAGAGTTGAGAGAACGCTGTTGAGCAAGTCGAGCTGCTCTTGCTGGCTTTGATTTTGTGAGAGCAGCTGAGCATTCGACGCCCGGAGCTCGCCCTGAACTTTGAGCTCCTTCTCCAGTAACTGGGCGATCTGGACCATACAAACAAAGACAAATCGACTTGCCTTGATCAGTGGGCGAGAAATATACTTCGCGAATGTTGAATGAAAGTATCGAACTTACTTTTTGGTTCTTGGTCACGAGCTCGGCGATTTTGAGCTCTTTCTCCTTTCTCTCGGTGAGGTTGTAGCCGTTCGCGATCTCTCGGTCGAGGCGGTGGAAAGCCTCTTCGATTTCGGTTTTCTCGTCTCGGACGTGCTCCAGCTCGTGCTTCCATCGCGCGGCATCTTCGCGAAGGCGCTCCGCCTCAAGCTGTAGCATGCCATCAATAGTTACAAGGTCTGTGTAGTAGTTTTAACTCTCCGTTCGCAATTCAGACGCTTTTCATGATGCGCCTTACCTCCCACTGCCTCTTCATTGTAGCGTCTTCATCATTGTTGTTGCCACAGTTTGAGCGCCTTCTATTGGTCTTTTGGGTAGCGAAGCTCGGGCCTTTCTTGGCAATCGAGCTTAGCCTGCTCCCGGATGACAGAGAGGTACTCAGGCTCTTCGATCCTTTCCTACGAGCCAAACCGAGTCAGTCAGTGAGAACCTAGCTGCTTAACGTACTTCCCATGATAAAGCCGACCCGAACCTGGGCGTCTTTGCCGCTGCAGCGCCTGTGACGCAGATCTCCTGTCCCTCGTGCTTGGCAAACTGTAAGAAGCTCTCGTTCTTGTCTTTATCTTGATGCTGCGGGTCTTCGCTTCCCGTCTTCTGCCACTGGTCCTCCTGGTCAAAGTCGAGCAGATCCAGATGCGGCGCCGGATCACCAAGACATCTGCTGAGCCTGAGGGTCGCGTTTGCTGCCACCTCTGGGTCTGGAGACTCCATCAAGCTGCGTGCTTTTCAGCCTTAAGAAAGGTGACTCCAGACAAGATCTGTCCGACATGGAAGGAAGCTGTAGTCCCGCCTTCTGTCTCTTCGATGACAGAGTGAATGTATTTTTGTAAATGATTGACAACCAAACAGAGAAGAGCCACTCATGAAACCGAAATGGGTACATTTTTCGGGACAGATGGCTACACTTTTAGACCACTCCACTCATTCCACCACAATGATGCTCGCATTCGATGCACTATTAGAGCTTGTACCTCCAGAGCTCTGCGCGCCAGTCAGTCGATAAAGAGAACAGCAACGTACTAGGAGCACTATGTATCAGTCGCCGCTGGATCCGCTGGGCAAGCTCGAGTTCCCGTTCGACCCTCTGCGAGCATTGCACGCGCGTGAAGATTCGGAGCTGCGATGGCCCGAGTTCCCCTACAAGCAGGCGCTGATCGACCGCGTGCGCAGTAAAGCAGGCGTTGCTGCGTTGACGCACCAAAAGATCAGCGCTGAAGCCGCCGCAGGCGCGCTGCTCATGGCGCTGGGACAAGAGACCGGTGCGCTTTTTGAGATCAAGCAGCATCGCCCCCAAGATGACGGTGAAAACAGTGCAAATGGAGGAGATCATACTGGCTTGGCTAGGTGGGAGCTGCTGGAGCGTAGGTTCACGGATGAGCGCGCCGCGTTTCAAGCCGCAAAGCGCGCGTATCTGCAGCAGCAAAAGCAAAAAGTGCTGGACAAACTCGCGAGCATCGACGCTCGCAAGCGCGAAGAGGAAGAACAAGAAGCGCACGATGCCTGGAAGCAACGCCAGATTGTGACGCGGTTCGACGACGGCTCGAAATACGACGGAGACGGCGCGCGCGCGAGCAACATGCTGGTCCCGCACGGCCACGGCACGCTCTGGGTGCCGCAGAAGAAGCAATTCATGACCGAGTTGATCGGCGACATCAAGCGCATGCCGCGGTATATTGGCGAGTGGGTGGACGGCTTCATGCACGGTCAGGGCACGTACTACTGGGAGAACGGGGACTCTTGGACGGGCAACTTCATGCGGGACGAGATGGAGGGCAAGGGCGTGTACGCCTTTGGTGGTGGTGACCGCAACAGCGAATATGGCGACGAGGAAGACTCACATGGTCGAGAGCGAGCGCTGAAGCAGAGCGTTCGATACTACAACACAAGCCAACACGTGTGCTGGGGCCACGAGCTCGTGCGCGGTTGCCGACTCATGCTCTTCGAGAACCGCCACTACGGCCGCCCACTGGCGTCCGTGATCAAGCGCAACGACGTGGACCTCGAGGAGGAGACCGAGTTCGTTATTGTGTCGTACAATCCGTCGAACGACACGCACTTGGTGCGCAAGTGCGAATCCGAGGACACCAAGTGGCTCTCGCTGCACAACACACTCTTCCGCGTGCTGCCAGGAAAACCCGTCGCGCGCCTAGAGAACGACTATTGACTGGTTCTTGACATAGCTCCATTGTAAGAACTGGGTGCGATTGCTTAAAGGAAGGGCGATGTATATTATCTTCCAAAATTGTATAAGCGAGCCACGCAGCATACGCTTAACATTAGGCAAGCGGGTCAAAATCTTGCAAAATGGAGAGAGCCCAAGACGTATACTCTTCTTTTTCAGTGACATCCAACGCAACCTACGAACTCGAAGCTCTCTCTCTCTGTCAGCCTACCATACTTACTTGCCTGCTGTGCCGACAAAAACAAATAGCATCGCGTACTCAAACTCATGAAAGAAGATGGAGATGAAGTAGAATGAGGACCATGCGGCACATCGCTCGCACACGGTTGGGTGGTTATGTACAGTACGTGTCGATGGCTCGGATCTCGGGCTCTGCCGTCGTCGTGGTCTCTTCTTCTTCGCCGTCGTTGTCTCCATCGTCGTCGTTGTCACTGTTGTTGTTGGCTGCGGTCACCTTGCCGGTCGCTTTCCCGTTGAGCTGTTCCGAGGTGTAGCCTGAAAAGTCGATTGTGGTAGCAGCCTTCGCAGGCGCAGTCGTCGCTGGCGCCTTTGTGGTCGGAGGTGGGGTTTGTGGTGCCTTGGCCACTGGAGCAGGGGTCGTCGGTGCTTTCGTGGTCGGTGCTGGGGTTTGTGGCGCCTTCGTGGTCGGAGCTGGCGTTTGCTTGGCTGGAGTAACAGTTGGTGTCTGCGTCGCCGCAGCTGGCGCTGGCGAGACCGCGGGGGTTACATTGCCGCTGCCGCTGGCGCCGCCAGCCTCCACCTCGACCTCAAAGCACGTCGTGTACGACGCGCCAAAGTATCCGCGCGCGCGCTCCTTGTCGACGTACGAGCCGTCTTCCAGGTAGAACTTCCAGTACCAGACAAAGTGGTAGATACCCGGCTGGGTGCCGGCTGGGATCGTGAACGAGCCGATGCAGGGCTTGCCGTCTCCCGCGCGACCACCAGGGTTGCCGTTCGAGTCAACAGACTCGCCGCAGTTGCCGTCGTCGTAGTCCTGCACCTTACCGTCCACGAGCTTGTCGCTTGTCATGTCCTTAGTAGTCTGCAGCTTCGAGCCGGTGCTGCCAGTCCAGTACACGCCGTGCTTGGTGCCGCGGCCCATCTTGTCCTTCACGATGTGGCCGTTCGGCAGGTACGAGTAGTAGATCGGCACGCCGGCTTTCGCTTTCAGGCGCTTACGCCAGCCCGTGTACGTGTTCGCGTCCACAGCTTGGCAAATCTGCGCGCCACTATCGACTTGGTCCTTGAGCATCTTGTATGTGTACATCTGGCCGATGTCGGCGACGCCACGACCCGGGAAGCCCGCGCCATAGCCGTCGCAGAAGCCGTTGCCTTTGGCGCCGCCAAAGATGTACTCGGCCGAGCGGTCGTAGAGCTTGGAGCGGCTCGTGTCCAGGCAGTCGATCCACGAGTGCGCCTGCGTCTGCTGCAGCACGCACGCGACGCTGAGCGCCACGAACGCGCGTATCGAGGTGGCCATCATGCTTCTTCCTGTTGCGGTAGCGGGGATGACAAAGCAGCTTCTCGCCGTCGTCGTTGTCGCTTCTACCGGAAGTTTTGCGGAATAGCGCGAGTCGAGGGCAAGAAGTCGGAATGCAGAAGCGAGGACAGTTCCAGCTTGGCCATGGTGGTGGCGGCTGGATGACCATAGATGACCAGTGTGGAACGGAACGGAGGTCCATGCAGAGAGTGGGCTCTGCGCCGCCGCCAGCAGGAATTAAGGAGCAGCAGGTGCAGTCCCGTCCATGGTTTGTGGATACGAGACGACGCTGCTCCTCCTCAGCTGGCACCTGGCTGTATCTGTGAAGTGGCTCAGTTGCGATCATCGATCTCTGGTGCTTTTCAAGCGAGGGCTCTTGTCAATTGCTTTTCGGAATGCTCTGACTCTCTCCTGCCGCGCCTCTTCCAAATGTTGTTTTTTCAAAATAAGAGGGTGCTTTGTTGAATACATGGCACAAAAAGAGAAAATGACTAAATATAGATTCTTTCAGAGAAAAATCGTTAAGAAAACCACAACAAATTTCCTTACATAGAGTATGTTTATTGTTAAACACCCGCAATCACTAAAAGCAAAGCTGCCTGAACTCTCTTTCGAGTGAGATGAACAGCTGGCGGTCTGGATTGACGAGCTTTGGGCTCTAGAGTGTCCCTCCATTTCCGTGAAGCTGACAACTCCCCACCGCACCAGCTGGTATGACAGAATGTGCATCTCACTTTCACAATTGGGCGGAATCCCACAGGCAATTGATTGATCAATCGATCTGTCGGCACGAGAGAGTGAGTGGCCGATTCGGTGCATCAGCGCTCTTCGAAAGAATCAAAACCCCAGATTAGCGTGTCAGAATCCACTTTAGAGCCAATGCCAAAAGTAAGGTGGTACACGTAATGTTAGGCCAGCACCCACTATTTCAGGGCACCGGATCCTGGAACACGGACGTCGACTGTCTTCTTCAAGGAGAGAATTATTTAGACGAGCGACGAGGACCGCAGGATGCTGACGATGCTGCGCGGCGCGAGTGCCAGCGCTGCTGCGGCCAAGATGGCGGTGGCGCCGCTCTCCACGCCTCTCTCCTCTGTCAGCAGCATCGGTGGTGCTACTGCGCGCTATTCCAGACTTTCGTGGTTTCCCGCAGCGTCATCTCCAGCGAAAGCGAGGATCGCGTTCCCAAGCGCCGGCTTCCCGGGAATGAATGCACGGACGCTCATGACGAGCAGCTCCATGATCTCCGGTCGAGGAGGAAAAGCGATGGTGATGCTGGTGGCTCGACGCTCCGGTGTTGGTCTGACTGCGCCGTTGCCACTTCCCAGCGCGATGCTGTTCTCGTCGATGCGCATAAAGAACGCGTTCCAGCCTCACGTGAACTCGCTCGTGCGTCGGAACAACAACTTGATCGTCAATGCGAATGCGCGCCACCACCAGGCGTCGTACCGCAAGCAACTGATCCACTCGACGCGGCGTCGATCGAAGGAAATTTCGGGCGAAACCGTGGTGCTGGGACTCATCTCGGTCAACGTGCTCGTGACGATGATGTGGCTCACCGCGCACTCGCAACGCAAGAAGCGCCGCATGATGAACCACTTCACGACGTCGGCGCTGCATCTCGCGCGCGGTCAGTACCATACGCTGCTTACATCGGTGTTCAGTCACGCCGACGTCGGCCACTTGCTCGCGAACATGATTGGTCTCTTCTTCTTCGGTCGTCAGATGTGCGACGTACTCGGCCACAAGCGGTTCCTGGCGCTGTACCTGGGCAGCGGCGTGCTGTCTTCGTGGGCGGCAGTGTATGAGCAGCAGTACTCGGATCGCTTCTCGTTCAACCTCGGCGCGAGCGGCGCGGTGAACAGCATCACGGCGATGAGCATCCTGATGTTCCCGCACTCGACGCTGCTGATCTTCGGCATCATTCCTCTGCCGGCGTGGGTCGCCGGCTCGATGTTCATCTTCAAGGACGCGTACTCGTGGGCGACCGACCGTCGTGACGGCATCGGCCACTTTGCGCACCTGAGCGGCGCGTTCTGCGGCGCCGCATACTACTACTACCTGCGTCGCAAGGGCTTCCTCCGCTTCCCATAGATGTGCGTTTGTACGTCCGTCAAAAGTCAGAGTCCAAGCTGATGGATGCATGTAGAGGAGCTTCAGTGAGGGCGTCAGCGTCATAGAGCAAGGAAGCTTCACCAAATTTTTCGCGATGCACGGTCAATACATATTGGGACGGGAAAAAGATATGTGATGACTAATCGCGCAAGCACTGCGCGTGGCCGCCACCTGATCTATACCCGGACGCACGTTTTCTGTTGAGTGGGACCATGACCGTACTCGCACAGGATCTTTTCTATAGCACCTTCTTCTCTACTTGGCTTTCCGACGTAGACAATCCTAATAACTTTGGTGCTCGTAGTGGACCCCGCGCACTGACTCGGGATGTCGACGAGCGCGGAAAGTCCCAAGCAAGTGGACTGGCCGCCTTCTCTCCGTGGTGAACGTCCGCTGCCGCTATTCCAAGGCAGCGTGACTGCGCGCGGGTGACATGAGAAGTTGGTAGTTTATCTACTCGCCAACACTTTATGTTCCTATCGCTTCTAGTTTTATATGTCGAGCTATCCATTGAGCTTTCTCTATTGAATTTGCTTCTCCATTGACCTTATAAGTCTACTCCTTCGATGTATCCATCACTGAGTGGGTCTTACATGTACATGACAAACAAAGTGTCCAAGTAAAGGTGCTGACCGTTGGTAACTCGTGAAGGATGGATGCTGGTTTCCAATTGTTTGGCTGCATCTATCATGGTGACAGACACCACCAGCCATGGGAGGGTTTTGCCACCATCCTTATCTATCTATCGAAGCTCCAAAGCCCAAGATCTTGTAAACAGGCCACCGATATACATAGGATACCGATTCATACAGTAGTTACTATTTCCCTCTTAATAGAAGCTCCAGAAGGACAGCAAATGACCGAACGACACAGACAGATCAAAGCAGGCAACCATGACGATGTTCCGAGCAACGAAGTCGTCCAAGGCGCTGCTGCTGCTTGTGCTGCTTGTGCTGCTCTGCGCTCGCCTCCCAGAAGCGGCGGTGACGTACTCGGATACCTGCAACCCCAAAGACGGTTGCGTTCCAGCGTCCTGCGTGTCCGAATGGTGGCACCACACGGATGCAATCGCGCTCTCCGGCTCGGCCGTGCTCGTGTTCTTCGCGACGTTCCTGCCGCGCGTGCTCGTGCGCCTCGTGATCTTCGTGCTAACCAAGCTGCCATTCATTCGACAGTGCGTGTTTGAGCATCTTATATGAGTGCTGCGTGTGGGAATCATTCCCTGATATACATACTCTAACGTCGTGTGTGTGTGCTGCTTGGTTCCGCCAGGACGGCGGAAGACTTTCGCAAGTCGTGCATGGGCTCCACGGCGTATCTGATCTCGGCGTCGCTGGTGCTCCTCGCGCTCAGCATCTCCGATCTCACTCCTTTTTTCTGCCACCTGCCCATTTACATCTGGGGCGTGTTCTTCATTGTGTGGCTCTACTCGCTCTTCAATGTCGTCGAGGAGGTGAGTGTTCATTTCTATTCACTCATGCCCCCATCTACCACCGTTGCTCATTTTATTCTGACGCCGTTGCTGCTATGTGTATGTATACGTGTCTGTGTGACTGTAGCTTGCTGTTCGCCGTTTTGTTGGTCCAAGCGGCGATTTCTCCAAGAAAATGGTCATCTCGGAATCAGTCAAGGTGCGCAAAACCAGCAGCCACTCGCTTTAATGCAATCGTCGTCGTCGTGAATAACTCGTCGATACATCTGACCATCTATGCTGGCGATGACGTGTGGTATTCAAATAGATCCTGCGACTGACGGTGCTGCTCATCATCGCACTGATCATTTACTCGTCGGCGCTCGGAAGCAGTCAGACGCTCAAGTACTCAATCCTGGCTGTGATTGGGCTCGCCATCGCACTCGGCTTTGTGCCGTCCGTACGTTAAATAGTGTGTTCGTTCGATCCGCTATCGAAACTGAATGGGATCAACTAATACTGTACCCTCGGGGTTGTGCTTCTTCAATGGGCTGTTTTGTATCAACTGTAGTTCCACAACGTGGTCGGCGGGCTCTTCTTGGCGTTCAACTCGCAGTTTAAGATCGACGATTTCATCGAAGTGGGTGACGCAAAAGGGTTTGTGCACCGCGTGTCGTTGCGTTATACGACGATCGTGAGCATGGACGGTACGAAGCTGTACGTGCCCAACAGCTTCTTCCTCTACAAGCCCATGGTCAACTTCACACAGCGCCCCAAACAAGACATCGACATCCACGTGAAAGTGTCAACGGCCACGCCAGTGGACAAGATGCGCCTGTGCATCACCAAGCTGGAAGTGATGTTGCAGTCGCTGCACGTCGCGCTCACGTCCCACGAAGAGAACCAGTCGGATTTGCGCCATGGAGAGAAGTGGGAGCGCTTCTTTTTCGTCGCTATGGAGGAGCTCTACCAAATCCGCGTCTACTCGTACACTGAAGAGCTCGATTCCCGCAAGTACGCGATGATCAAGTCCGAGGTATGGCTCGCAGTCATGGAGATAATGGAAGAGCTGGGCATCGACGTGCTCAGCCAGCAGCAAATGGATGGAAACACACACCACAACCCGTTTGCGGAGTCCCCACACACTCGGAGCAACGAGATCCAATCCCCGTTCGCAACGGAGATGAATTCCGTGATCGGTGCGCAGGGCTCGATGCCAGGAGGGCACCGAACCAAGCTCTAGGTTCGCTGGGCATCGTAATCCTCGTTGAGCCTTGGTCTTTTTCTTCAAATTTAACTTATCCTTGGCAAGTCTGTGTATCTTCATGCAGCTTTGTCATCTCTCTCTAGCCTTCTGTGTGCTCTTTCTTGGTTCTTTTAAAACTGGTCGATCCACTGCGATCCTTGTATCTCAGCCTCCATGTCTTTCATCTCTTGCTGCAGATCCTCTTCGAGCACGAACGCGCGCTCTTTCAACGCCCAGCCTCGAACCCGGTTCTCCATGCGGATGTACTTGCTGAAGCACGTCATGAACTTGCCGTGTGCGAGTTTGAAGATCTCACCGCCTTCTTTGTACTGGGACGCCATTTCGTCTAGTTCTCTCTTGTTTGGCATACCATAAAGGTGATGATCACCGCCAGACCATCCAAGCCATCCAAGCGAGCTGCTGTTGTAGCTGCTGTTGCTGTTGAATGCGTCCAAAATGATCGTCGTCGTTGTTGACTCCTGTGTCTCTTTCGTGTGAAAGAGATTGCTATAGTTGCCTCGCTCTTGACCTCGAAAGCTGATCGCTGGAGAGAGCGACACTTTCATCTCTTCTTCTTCGGAAATTGCGTCAAAGTCGACACCCGAGTAGCTCTTTGGCTTCGCCATATTGCTCCTGCTGTTGCCTATTCGATGCGACCGAGGATCTTCCACGATGGTGTGTCGCATCAAATCTGAGTCATCTCGAGTCCGTGAGTGAAGACGAGAGCCCGTGACGATCTCAAATGTGGCGTTCGTGTTGCTTCGCTGAAGACGTCGCATGTTCCGCTGTGAGTCGTCAACAAGCTCTTTTTGCTGCGGGTACTCGATCGGAGACTGGATCCAGCGACCTCCGTGCCACATGAAACGGTACGAAGCGCCGAGGCACTCCAGTCGAGACGCACACAAAGCCTTCACTGTCGATACCAGAGAGTACATAAACACTTCCGACAGAAACGAGTGCGAAGGCTTCAGGTCCTCTCGCGCATTCATCAGACAGCTCCAGCCATGACCATCACTGGCATTCACAGACTCACTGGGCTCGAATAGCATATCCGACGACTTGATCATCTGAGCCACAGTCATAAATGTCAAATGATCGGGAAGTGTCGAGTACGACGAGTCGTATCCTGCACCCGAGATCTTCCCCTCTCGCACCTGCGAAAGCCAGCTCTGCAAGTCCAGACTGGGCAGTTTTCCCAGCGGACACGATTTTAGCTGACTCGACAGCGCGAGCCACTTGGACTGTCGGAGACTCAACTCCGCTGCCAAGCTTGATGCGCCGTCAACGAGGCTCTTCAGCCGCGCCAGGAGCATGCGAAAGCAGATCTCCAGCGATTCCTTGTCAAGTTCGTCCTCAGCATCTGCTACGTTCATCCACAGCTCGTCTTGCATATCTGGGTCAGAGTGTTTACTGCCAAGCAGGCGCTGTGTAATTAACGAGCACCTTGAACAAGTATCTCCCACTTGGGTCAGGATACTCAGTTTGTCATTGAATTGCTCGACCTACGCACGGCAACAACAACATAAAGGTTTTCATCAGTGTTAACCTTGTACATTCCTGATCTTTGGAAAAGATCCGTGTTGGCGGAGGTCGAGAGCAACGGCACCCACGTGACGCTTGTCAGCTCAGAGAGCTCGAGATTTATGTCTAGAACAATAGAGATGGCTTACACTCTGAGAAACGATCTCCAAAACGCGTTGGCGATGTGCTGTGCGGAGCTTTTCGAGCTGGTCACCAGTGAGCCCTACAACAACAAAATCAAGTTGATGATGTTGGTGTTCAAATCAAACTGATATACAGAGAGCGGTCAAACCTTACATGTGATGTTCAAATCATCTTTGAACACAAGCGAGAACAGCGCGTTCGCATCGATGCAGCTGACCTCGGTTGTGCGCAAGAGTTCTTCGACCTCGCTGCTGGACTTTGCGTGGAATAATTTCTCTTCCGCCAGGAGGAATAGCGCAATGCCCACGCCAAACAGGATGCGAAGCCCCTGTGAGAAAAAAGCGTCCCAAATACGCAACACCTGCAAACACACACACACACACACACACACGCAAACAAGGGTAACTACTTCGTCGTCGGTGCGTCACCATGAATGACGATACTGCGGTGTACCGTCGGTAATGGGATTGATGATGACGTGAAGAGGCTCAGAAACCACTTCTCGACGAGGCGATCAATGGGAAACTCCAACGATCTCAAATGAGAGAAAAGCGCTGGTACTTTGGATTCAAGCAGAGACTGGAATGCTGAAACGTCGATTTGAAGCGCTGGCCGGTGGCCGTGGAAGTATCCAGGAAGGATCACGTCAATGATGCTGCATGGAATAAAGGAAATGATAGTGGACAGAGCACATCTGTCAGCAACTTGTGATTGACTCACACAATTGAAGGGTTGCAGTCAAATCACCTGTTGATCACCCAAAACGCGTTTTCTTCCTCCAGATAAGCGAGCAGCAAGCATGATACTCTCCACGGACAAGGATGCGAAAATGGGCTAGAACGTATCGCAAGAAGCAAAACAGATGTCAGACCAAATATCAAACAGAGTCCTAGATACCACCACCTGCAAATGAAACGTACTTGTAGCGTGAGCTCGCGATAAGCACTCGTCTTCGCGCAGACAGTTCCCAATCCGCACTTGGCGTGTCGCTTGGATAAACGTAATCACCCAATCGTCCCTTGGCCAACTGCTTCAGAGTGTTGCGAGAAGAACCAACCACTTCTGACGCAGAAGCTGCGCGTTTCCTTTCTCCCACGACAGCTTCGTCATCTTCCGTGTCATCGTCAGTATCCATCGACCGCTGGATCATGAAGGACCCGCGCTCTGCATATATAGTATGCCGTTCGTTATACGTGGATAGGTCGGACTCAACACGGCTTAGACGAGCTGGCAGATTGATATCTGTGTCGTGAATGATAGCATGCTGCGTTTCTTGGAGTGCAAGTGCACGTAACCTCGAGAACAGCATTTGATTCTCGGGACTGTCTTCGTCGTCCGGATAAATCGGCGCTGCGTATTCCTCAAAGAGCGTGGGAGCCTCGGATGAAGACGGGCTGCTCATAACCTCTTTTAACGACTGCTGACGGAAACTGGTCGTCTTGGATGCTCTTCGGATCGACCGCTTCAGCTCTGCGCGTCGCTGCAGCTCCACAGCACCGGAAAACCCTTTCCACAATTGCCCACGCAGCTCATCTGGAATACCAGCGCGGATAGCAGAAATGATCTGTGCACGCAGCCAGTCAAAGCAATAGTGTCAGTAACATGTGTGACCACTCGCAAATCTTACCAAGAGGATTTTCCATTTACCTCTGGTGTGTTCTCGTACTTTCCAGCGGCGACGCACTTCTCCAGCTGCGTGTATTTGGTCTCAGCATGTCCTTTCAAAAGCAGCGAGAGCCATTTCCTTTCCACATTGTAAAGTAGACAGCGTTAGACATTTTTTCATCAGAGTCGGCCGTGCACCATCCAATGCGAGAGCTAAAACGCATGACGCACTTTGCAGCGGGGGTTAGCTCGTGTCGCTTTCCTCCAGTGGTGGTGCCTTCATTCTCATCCTGGAGCTTCAGCACAAACATTTTCGACGGTGGTGTGGCGATCCACACAAGACACGCTTGGCGTTCAAGAGCCGAGAGTTTGCTCGCGAACCTGAACAGGCTTTCTTTTTTCTTCTCCTCGATGATCCGCTCCCCAGTGACACGCACAGTTGGTGCATGGCGGACGTCAACGCGGCCCTGGAGCTCATTGAGAGAGTCGTCTCGAAAGTACAGGAGGTCTCCAGACGCCAAGAACACGAAGAAATGACGCTTCCAGTACGAGATGATGCTCTTGGAACTGTTTTTGATGAGCACAAATGATGCGATTCGGTAAGTGTACTGGAGCTCTCCTATACAATGCGATGCATACCGGATAAAGTGAATGCTGCTCACACCCTACCTGTGCCCTGTCCTCTCGCGCTTCTTGGTCATCCACCCGGAGTGGAGCACATCGATGGCGGGGTAGAAAGCGGACAACGCGGCGAGGAGAGACAATCCCTGTTGTGCCTCGCTAGCACTGAGTACAACAGCAGCAGCAAGCCACCAAATCAGAACAGAAAGGGGTACTTCGAGCTGTAAACTTGCATCATCAACAGAGTCTATAGCAAACTTACTTTCCCCATTCTCTTCCGTTGTGGAACGCCAGCAGCGTGACATGCTAGTCAAGCACCACAAAGCATACGTACATGTCAGCATCGACTATCATCATCATATTCCACACGCACACGCATGATGCACCAAGCTCTTTCATACCAGTGGGGTCACCACTGCGAACCGCTGATCGTGACTTTCGAGGCCCGCATCATTCCCATCCGAGCGAGTCTGTATGCAAATCAAGAAAACGGGTCAATCAACTGATTCTTGTGGCAGTCACGAGCAACAGTATGGAGCTTCACGTACTGCCTTCGCGGATTTCTTTCCAGGTGGCGGGGACGTTGGCAGGAAGCAGCAGATGCCGATGGCATCAGTCATGCTGATGACGCCTTTTGGTGTTGACACCAGTAGCGCTGGTACATCGCGATGCGTATCTATACAGACAATCCGTTAGAAGACAGTGCTCACAACAGCGAGCGAGACAGGCGGTGATACACAGAATCATCCCCACGGCGCGCTATAATAGCACGTACCATAGTGCCGCAGCTCTTTCGTGCCGTTTACAGTCGACACGAGCACGAAATAGCGCCGGCGCCAACGCTTGCTGAAGCGCCCGAGTTTCTTCAGCCAACCGTGCCAGAGCACGGTCACGTCGCGCAGATTCGTAAACCCCGTTGGGTTGGAGCTTCAACACACAGACACATCGCACTGGGTCAGCCATGCACGCAGCCATGTGTACATATAGACGCATCCGCTATAGAGGCTACACGGCGAGACACACAGAGGGGCATAATGCATGCACATGTATGTCCATGATGAACGCGGGCACTTACTTGCTGCGCACTTTTTGCATTCCCTTTTTTTCGTCTTGGAGCTTTTTTTCGAATGAATGCGAGCGTCGCCCAATTGCGGTGTCGAAGTTGCAGCAGACAGCCGGATGTCCAGGCAGCGAGCGCAATCCAACTGTGATCCGAATAGAGGACTTCCAGCACCTGCTTTCAGTGACACCTAGTCGTAGAAGGCAATAATTAAAAAAATCTGCTACCCTGGTTAAAAGGCTGCATATGCGCTTTCAGCAGGGTAAAGTGATGGCTCCTGAATTTCTTCCCCTCCGTCACTAAAGCGAGACATGATACTGAGTGTCTTCAAATGCAAAAGCCTGCCATTCTTCTCATGTCACTAAAGTGAAAAATTCAATTGGCTTTGCTTTGAATAGAGAACTGTCAATACCTGCTTCTAATGACACCTGCGACAAATCAACGCTAACAAAACTCACCACACAGTACGTAACTTTTTAGCAATTGAAGGGCATGCCGGTCTTTGTAGCCAGGGTGAAGCCGGAAACACTGCTTGCGCAGCAAGTAAACGTCCATGGAGAACATCAATCCCACGCCGACGCGACAGCCGTGACTGACACAAGGACAAGCCAAAGCAGCACAGGAAGCAGCGCAAAGGAAGGAAGGAAGCCATCCAGCAAGGCAGGTCAAGTCAAGTGAGCTTTTAGCCCCCCCAAGCGTCCCATTCGCCCCGCCCCTCTCCCCTCGCCTGACGGCGCATCCAGCTATCAGCAGCATGTTCAAGAAGTTCTCGGAGCGCTTCCCGACTGCGGCGAAGAGCCTCGAGTCGTTCACAGGCGCGACGTCGCCTTCCCTGGCGACTGGGACGCCCGACTCGCCCGCGACGACGACTGACAGCACCGACGGCGAGAGCAACAACAACAAGCAGAACGCCGAGGACGCGACTACTCCGAAAGAAACGGATGGCGCCGCCACCAGTGGTGACGCGAAAGCAGCAGGCGAAGGTGACGACGGCGATGCGACGCCTTCAGCGGGTGCCGCCGTCGCCGCCCCGAAGAGCGAGCGCATTGCACATGTGAAGGCGGCGCTCGCGGAGAAGCTGACCTCAGAGAACGTGTCTGCCGCCGCGTCAATCGCTGCGACCAGTATGATGGGATTCATGAAGAAAGCGCAGAGTGTGGCGTCTGTCGCTGCGCGCGAAGGTGCCGCGAAGGCGACTGTGTGGAAGAACAAGGCGTTTGATGCTGCGGACATGGATGCGTTGCAGCGCCGACTGAGCTACGCGTTGGACCGCTCCACGGGCGAAGTCAACTTGGAGTTGCTCAACTTCTCGTACATCACGGACAACATCGTGGCGATGGGCTTCCCGAGCATGAACCTGGGCACGAACCGAACGCTGATCAAGGACAACCCGATCGACCTTGTGTCGATGTATTTGAACGACAAGCATGGCGGACACTACATGATCTGGAACTTGAGTGGTAAGTGCTGTCTCTGTGCTTGTATGGCTGTAATGTGGCTGATACGTTTTGCGATTGCATTATGCAGAGGAAACCTACGACTACGCGTACTTCGACAACCAGGTGCGCACATTTTATGCGTTGAAGTTGTAAATGCATCGATCGAAATGGCTCACTCTTTTGCGTTTGCGATGATGCCAACAGGTTTTGGAGTTCAACTTTCCAGGTCACCCTGCTCCGCCTCTTGGTAAGTTGTGTGTGTGTGTGTCATGTTTTTCTGCTGGTCAAATTATGCCCACGAATGTCTTTGTTCTTTTTTTTATGTGCCATGCAGGGCTCGTGTTCAAAATCTGCTCGTCGGTCGAGAACTGGCTGCAAGCGGATGAGAAAAACCTGGCTGCGATTCACTGCCTGACGGGCAAAGGACGCACGGGCACTGTGATCGCCTGCTACTTGGCGTGGACTGGGCAATTCCCGAACGCGATGGAGGCGCTTGAATATGTCGCCGAGCAGAGAAACACCTCAGTCGAGAAGCTCACCATCCCATCTCAGAGAAGGTTGGTGGGATAGGTAGTGCTGGAGATCTTGTTTGCTCTGATTCAACTTGAACTGATTTACTTTGTTGTTGCTTGCTGTTGTTTCTACTCTGAAATAGATACATCCAGTACTTCACGAACGTGATGGACGGCGTGAAGCCACGGTCGTCTCCATTGCTACTTCGCCGAGTTATCATTAACACCATCCCGGTGTTTGGCTCGAGACGAGTCCTGGAGCCTGTGAAGAAAGAGGCGATGGAAGGAGAATCTGTTGCTGAGGGTGATGATGATAATGATGATGCTGCTGCGGCTTCTCTGGAAACCAGCGAAGAAGTGCAGGAGATTATCGAAGAAGGATGTTGCCCTTACCTCCAGATTTTCAAGAGTGGCAAGTTGGTTTTCACCACGACTTGGCGTGACATGGAGACTGGAAACGGCGTGCAGTGGGCCAGTGTGAACGATGGATCTATTTCGTTCAACGTGGACTGCATGTTGCAAGGCGACGTGCTTATTCGCTGCAGACACCTGACTGACTCTGGCGAGAGAATCTCCATGTTCCGTGGCGCCTTCCACACGGGTTACATCCCGCAAGGCATCTTGAGGTAAGCTTTCCCTGCTTGTGGTGTTTTTCTATCTCGAGTGCAGTGCAATGATTATTAACGTGCTCTGAACTGAATGCAGGCTGACGAAGGCGCAGTTGGACGGCGCGTGCGGAGACCCTCGCTTCGACCAGGATTTCTTCGTGGACTTGATTTTCGCTGATGTTGAAACTGACAATGGAACTCGCACTCAGCCAGGTTTGTGACTAGGCATCGCACTTGTTTCTTTTGCTCCATTGAGGATGGTACTCATTTCTGTATGTCGTCCAAACAGACGGATCGGTGGCAGCAAATGGACCGAAGAGTGAAGGCGTCGCATTGACTGAGGAAGACCGTCAAGCGTATGAAGACATGTTGCACCGAGATGAAGCGTTCTGGGTGGATATTGAAGCGAGAAAGGAAAGACTCCAGAAACTGCGTGAAGAGCAAGCTAAGAAGAAGCAGCTGGAAGCTGAAGCTGCTGCTGCCAGAGCCGCGGAAGCCGCCGCCGCTGCTGAAGCTGCTGCGCTTGCCGAGAAGGCAGAACATGCGAAGAAGGAGGCTCTTAAAGCGCAGAGCTCGTTCAGCATCGTTGGTGGCGACGAGGAATTGAAGTACAAACCAACGAAAACGAACCGAAAAGGAAGCTGGGACGAAGCGAAGGATCTGGAACTGATGAGTGAGCTGGAGTCTATCACGTCCGGTGCATTGGCAAAGGTTGCTGACGGGGATGACCTGCTTCTCCACCACGACCTGGAGGAGAAAGCAACAGACAAGAGCAGTCCGACTGCAGACAGCGACGCGATGGCTGGTCTTGCGAAAGAGTTTGAAGACATGAAGAACCTCGAAAAAGAGCTTGGACTCGAGTCTTTTTCGAGCGAGCTGGCGAGTCTCCCTGATAGCAAGTTGGACGCTCGCCTGGATGCTCTGGATGTGGAGCTCCAAGGTCTTGGCTCTCTTTCCCCGACGGCAAAGGACGCGAGTGCAGAGGACGTGATGAACTTTGCCGCAGATGATTTCGACGAGCTTGAAGAATACCTCAGCGGTCTCTCCACGTCATCTTGATCAGCGGGTGACCGTGAGAGTGAGTGAGTGATCTAAAATGCATGAGTGCAGTGCGGTGCCTAATCGCAAGCATGATATACAAGAAAAAGAGACGCTCGAGAGACAGAAAGAAAACTAACGACCCCCTCATCCTCATGCATGCTGTGCGTTTGTCCAAGCTGCCAAGGAGGGGCTTAAATAAAGTGCCTGTGACATGTGACGACTTGCTGTGCTTATCAGAGATCTGGCATCTTGAAAAGACGCGCGGATCTTTTGGGCGACTAACCAGCACGGATTTGCCGTATTTATTGCCCATTGCATTCCAGCTCAAGCGCGTCAGCTACAAGCTGCTCAAGGTGGCAGTGTCCCCGTTTGTGGCTGCAATGCCAGGTACGTTCGTTTGCGCTCTTCTGGTGAAGCCCCATTCACTCCATGTGTCCTGACAACCAACCAACTTCCGTAGCTGCTTCTATCAAAACAGTATGGCAGGATCCGTACGTGGAAGTGATCAAGTTCGGCATGAACCACCGCAATGTGGGGTGGCACGCCCAGGGCGACGTCGAGCAGGTCCAGGACCAGCAGATCCACAAGCACGTGTTCAAGATCCGTGGCGCGATCGCGGCATCAAACTACCTGCGGGTGCCGAGGTTCGCAGGTGCATATCGAGGTTACCATCCTCTGGCATTGAGTTGGAACTCGCTACTCATCACCCTCGTGCTGTGTGGTTCTGGAGCAGAGACACGACAAAAGGCACACAGGGGCTTGGACTCACAGGACGCTTCGTCTTCATTCAGGTAGACGACACATGGGGCTCACGTCAAGACTGCTACTTGCGATCGCATGTATATAGCAACACCATTAACTGGTCTCTCTTGTATGCTCCAGTTGCGCTGCATCCAGGATCTCCCGGTCACAATTCATTTGGATCTCGTCACAGCCAAGAAAACCGCGCTGAGGTTCACACTCAGCTCCATTTACCAGTCATTCCGAAGCACTGGGACGGTGCTGCGCGTGCCACTGAGGTAGTCGACTACACTATCCACTGATTTAGTCGGCGATGGGTGATAGATAGTACTTGATACCAACACTAACCAAAGCTTTCTTGCGCTTATCATGTGTGGCGAATAGCTTGAGTAACAAGTGGACTGTGCTAGCAATCGACATGCTGCAGCTCCTCGAACTCCATACGTTCAACCAGTACTCTCGAGAGCAATTCCACCATCTCAAGGTAAGAGGATCGCCACATGCACATATGTTGTTCTTTAGCAAGGGCTTGAAAAGGGGCTGACTGAAAACAAGGAAAACGGCAAACGTGATGTCCACAGAGCGTGACTTTGTGCGCAGCGATGAATGTGCGCAATGTGTTCACATCCGCTACTCTGTACACCCAACAGGTTCGGTATCCCAGTCTCATCGTTTGTTGTCAGGGACAAGTTTGCCATTTCGTCATAACTCGCCATGGCTCATTATCTATGATTTGGTATGCTCACAGACTCTGCCGCCATCTCTTCGCTTCCCAGAGGCATCTGGGAAGCAGTACGATTGGCAGATTCTCCCAGCGCCTCAACTGCTTTCCCCAAAGAAGAAAGTAAGTCGACCGAGAAGGTCGTCGAATAACCAGCTGGAGCATCTGCCTAGCGAAGCTGGCGCGACGGACTCGAACTTTAAAGGCGAACACTCGCCGCTTCCTGCCAAGCAAAGATCAAAGTCACCCACGCAGATGATGTCACCGCGAATAGTGTGTGCGAAGTCATCTCCAGCAACAAGAGAGCACAACCTGCACCGTGACCGCAACTCCATCCTCGCTCGAGTAAGTGGTTGGCTTTGGGTGTTGTACTATTGTCCGCCTTATCGTTACTGAGACGCTACTTAATTGCCCTGTAGGCGGATCAGATTGTTCGCGATGCTGGGATTTCTCAGTCGGAAGTAACAAATGATCGTCAGTCAAAATCGTCGATACAGAGTGCTACTTTACCAGTAAACGGAGCTTTTCGACCAGCGCAGCTGAAGAAGAACGCCGTGGCGTCAGTAACAAGAGCCGAGTGGCCAGATCCCATTCTGGAGTTAAAGCACATCGCCGGCTTTTCGAATGCGTTTTCAAACGCTCTCATGTGGCTCTCCGATACCAGCTCCTGCTGCATCTACTCGAGTTTCTCGACGATCGTTATTCGAGATTTCCAGACGGGGAAATCGTCGACTCCATTCAGCAACAGCAGTCCAGACAAAGGGTTTCCTATGGGAAGTGATAGTGAGAACCAGAGTGTGGCTGCGACAAAAGGTGGGAACTCCATCAATCTCTCGGGATCAGGTGCAATAGAGTACTTTTTGCGGGGTCACACTGCTGCTGTCTGCGGCATGGCGCTCTCGAATGATGGATCGCTACTAGCATCGGTCGAAGAAGGATCAAACAGCGTTCGCGTGTGGCACCTTCAGCGTCGAGCGTGCGTGACGGTGCTGAAAGCGCAAGCAAGAGGAGTGCATGCGCTCTGCTTCTCGCTCAAGGAGGAGCAGACGCTGCGACTCTGTGCAGTCGGACGCGATGACTCGTACCGCATGCAGATCTTTGTCTGGGATTGCTCTACACTACGAGCCAGCATCAACCAAAAGAGAGGCGCAACTGGTGGTGGTGGCAGCGCTGTGCCGATCATCGCGAGACAAACGTGCGATTTCCCAGTCACGACAATCGCGTTCTCGCCCTACGAGCCCGACCACCTCGTGTCATGCGGCAAAGAGAACGTCCGCTTCTGGCGCCTTCGCAATAGCCACTTGTCGGGTAGTCCAGTGATCTTGAACGAGTACTCACGCGGCACAGTGTTCACCGACCTGGGCTTCGATCCAGTGTACCAGGCGTTCCCGTCGAACATCCCGCGCATGCGACCTCTCTACGTATCATCCAGTCTGGGCACGCTGCTGCTGATCGACTATAACACGCGCGACGTGGTCTGTGTCTACCAGTTGCACGACGCGGCGATCAACTGCTTGTCAGTCAATGAGGGCTTTTGCGTCACGGGCTCCGAGGACCACTTCTTGCGCGTTTGGCCGCTGGACTTTACTGATTTCTTTCTAGAAGCGCAGCACGAAGCTGGCGTCGCCTCGGCCGAAGTATCGCTTGACGGACTTAAAGTTCTCGTTGGAAGTCGCAACGGCGCGATCGGCGTGCTCGACATCTCCGATCAGCGCTATGACACGATCCTGCGCTCACATACCAGCGAGATCACGGCCATGGCACTGACACCGATCTCCCTGCTGAGCCACGAAGATGGAGGCGATGAGGACTGTGGAGCGATCGTGAAGAAGGATGAGATCGTGACAACTTCGCGAGACGGCACGCTCCGCATCTGGGATGTGGTCTCTGGCCAGCAAGCCTACGAGTTTGACGTTCAAAAGGACCAAGTGGCGTGCTTAGTGGTATCGCCAGTGGAGAATGGCATCATCGCGGTCGGGTTCGCTTCGGGGTGCGTTCGCATCTTTGATATGCACAACGGGAGCATGACCAGCGTCCTGCGTGAGTTCCAGCAGCATCAGAGCGCGATTCGCTGCATTCAGTACGACCGCGGTGGAGAGTTTCTCTACACGTCCGCTGCGGGGCAGCAGCTGTGCATGTACGATGCGCGCCAGCGCGAGTACGCGCCAGTGAAGATGCTGATCGTGGATCTCTTTGTAGAAAGCGGCAAGTTTTGTCTCAGCTCGGACAAGAAGTACATCGCGATGATCAGCGCTGACCAGCAAAGTGTCGTGCTCTTGCATTCGAGAACACTCTTACCTTGCTCGACGATCAAGCCATTTCAGCATTCGCACTCGCAAGCCAGAGGTGATACAATGACGGTCATTACTACGACCACTACCTCTGGTAGTGCACACCACAAAGAGCAACTGAAGGAGCTCCTCATCTCGCGAGACGCTTCGGAGCTCCTCGTGCTCTCAAAGACCGATCGACTGTACGTGTTTTCGATGCACGCGATGCAGTTTGTACAAGTGATCCCGCTGCTGGGCCAACAGTCGATCACGGCGTTCACGCTGAGTCCAAACCTAAAGTACATGGCCACGGGTGGCGCAGACGGATCGCTTTGTGTGTGGCGATGGGACGAGAAGCAGCGGTTCAGCCGCAAGCAGCAGTCGTTTCTGGGCCAATCAGGAGAGATCTCGCGCGTCTGCTTCACGGATGACGGCAAATTTGTTGTTGCGTCGGGGAGTTCGAGTACGATCTTCATTTGGGATTTCCACGGCGAGTCGGGGACAGCAAAGCTCCCCCTTCCGTCTCCAGCTCTCGCTTCCGAGCATCTGTACAGCGAAGACAAAGCAACGAGCCATTGTCTTCGTGGCAATGATAGTGCCGAAAGCACTCACCGCAATGGGACTCGCGATAATGGCAACACTGAAGGTTCTTGCAATACCACGGAGTTCATTATTAGTGACCTTGGCGATGCTGATCGCTACGACCCGGAAGAGATGTCGCCGTCTCTGCACATCCCAGTGCCATCCTCAAAGCCAAAGTTCAGTCTTCAACTCGCAATGGACGCGCTCGTACTGAAGCAGAGTGAGAAACGACAGGACGAGGCTGAAGACTCTCGCATCAAAACGTCGGCTCTAACGATCTCTACAACAGATCGTGGTTCGCTCAGAATGTCCAGTGTCGTGCTTGGGCACAACCCAGAGCATGTCGCCTGGTCGTACCCAACGGGGTGCCTTGTGTTTGCAGTTGATGGCGTGTTGGTGGTCGAGAAGGTCGAGTCGGGGCAGCAGAGTTTTCATTATGGACAACGTGCGAGAAAAGACGAAGGCGACGCTGTCGCTGATGAGGACACCAAGGGAGAAATCGTGCTGATGCGACTATCCCCGAGTCGAGTGCACGTTGCGACGGTGACTTCACAAATGGACTCGATTTTGATGACACGATTGGGTTCGTCGGACAATGGCGCCAAGCCAGCCACTAGAGTGATTCTACTCCCAGCTAGCGTCATTTCGGTCGATGTGATGGAGTTCGTTCATGAAGCCAGCAGCAGCAATAGTGATGAGGACGGAGACATAGGGATTCTGTGTCTCAGCTGCACAACAAGCGAGTCGGGGGCGTCGACTTTATTCCTTGCAAGTGTGGCTACATGCACCATCATTTGGTCAAGAGCCATTGCTGGTGGTGATAAGAAAGAATCCGAGGTTCGCGAGATCATTCTGATCAGTCACAAGAAATTCGTCACATTTTCTGGTGACAAGTGTCGTCTGGAAATGCATGAGCTCATGAATGTGAGTCTTCATCCAATGGAAAGCGACAGCGTAGGCAGCAGAGACAGAGTTCTTAGTTCTCGGACTCTGCTGAACGAGTTCCCAAATCCGATTCAGATTGTGTGCGCGAATCCAATCGACGCGCTTGACCGTCGTCGTCGGTATCTGCTGTGCGTCGATGACGAAGCGTTCTGCTTTGTGTACGATCTCGCACGCGAGTGTCTGATGGTGACCACACAACTCATGCTGCACAACGAGGAGAAAACGCGAGCGAAGATCCCAATCGATTTCTTGGAATGGATCATGACTTCCGACAGATCCCAGTGCCTTGTACGAGGTTCCAGAGTGAGCTGCACACTGTACATCCACCAGTTTCCCGTGAAAACGTCGCGCACAGCTGCGTCAGTGGACTGGCAGCTCGTGGCGCGTGGTGGCCTCCCACTGCTCTACCATGTTGTGCTCGACAGTTTCCCACGAAGCGTGTCAGTGGATCCACTGCGCGGGCTTGGGATCGTCGCAACGCAGGATGGCACAGTGAGTCTACTGGTTTTCAAAGACGGAGCCGCAAAGCGAGTGCTGAAAAGGGATGGGAGGTCCAATTTTGTCGACGCATCGAAAGCACCCATTTCAGACCAACTGCGGAGTGTGAGTTGGGCTCTAAACGACTCGGTTCTGCTGACGCTTGCTGATCAGGACAGCACGATCCGCTGCTGGTTACCTGAAGTCTCGCGCGAGGTCGCTCAGTTCCAAGTTCGCGGCGCGAAGTGCACTTCCATGGCAGTCAGCAACTCACTTCTACCAGTTGACAGCAGCAACTCATCCTCGTCGTCTTCATCATTCGGCTCGGGCTCGATCCTGCTCGCTGGGTATGAAGACGGCACGCTGCGAGTGTTTGATCTGAACGAAATGAAACTGATCGCGCAGTCGCAGCTTCCAGTTCGGTCCCAATCAGCAACGCGATCGGTTCGTAAACAGGGAAACAGCGAGAAGGAGAAGAGTCTCAGGACCCTGAAACGCAGACTCCCAACAAACGGCAACCTGCCTGACACCAACAGAGTCTGGAATATTGAGCAGATCCACTTTGTCGGGTCTTGTGCAGCAGTGGTTGTTCTCGCTGACCACCGTGTGCTACTCGTGGACCTCTCGGAAGTGTTGCTCCAGCAACAACAACAACAGCAACAGCTACAGCAACAATTGCAAGGCTCAGGCGCAAACGCGAGTGTCAAGAAACCCAAACCCAGTTTCAGCAACAACGTCCATCGCGAGCGAGAAATCATGTACCGAGAGCTCGTGCTGTCAGGTAAAACCAGCAGTCGAGAGCGAAAGCGCGCTGGTGACGCGTTCGTCTCTGCAGAGATCAAAGTTGGGGACGTGGACACGAAGACCCAGGTTGAACCGAGCTTCTTTGCGGCTCAGGGGTCTAGTGCCCACAGTTCAGCAGCAAAGGCGACTGCGCTCACAGTGTACCCCTTCCTCTTGACTACCACCACCAATGGCGGCCATAATAGCGCTCTCGTGAAGGTGTTTGGGTGGAGTGGCATGATGGCTTCGACTGAAGTCGAGCTGTCTGCGACTGATGAATGGTGCACTGGCATTGGCTCGAGAGCCCTCGCGAGGTTCGTGGCGTGTGAACAACCGTTCGTCCTCTACGCCGCTGGGCAAGACGACGACGCATCCAGCGGCAACAACAACAAAAGTCCGACCCAACAAGCCCGAGTGAGCTGGTGCTTTGAGATCCGCGACTACCTACAGCAATGTGTGCTGCGACGCATCGATCTCGGGTTTGGCAGTGGTGGACCATGTACGAGGAGGATGGGGTTGCCGACCTTCATGATGCGATTGAGCGTTGATACTCTCAAACGTCGTCGAAGCAACCAGAGCGCCGAGTCAACGCTCATGCTCGTCGCCGATGCGAACGGAGCCATGTTCGGGCTGGATCTGGAGCAGAACTGCGCGATTCTGATCGATAGCGAGGCGCTAATCGCGCTTTCGCTTCAATTCTCAAGCCAATCGTCTGCTTTCAGCTCTGACAACCGCCTCACGCTCACTTCAGGCAACAGCTCATCCTACGGTTCGCAATTGGGCAATGATCCTTGGCAGTCAGAGTGCCTTGTGATTGCCAACATCAGCTTTGAACCAGTTTCAAGCCTCGAGTATCCAAAGAGCCATCGATTGTGAGACTAGAAAGAGAGAGAGACGAGTGATACCGTTGAGCAAATGCGATTTGTACATTCATGACAGACTGCCGGTCGCTAAGGCTAGTTTTTGTGTTTGCGTGGAGTCATTCGTTCGTTCTTTGACGATCAACGAAACGCTGGTCAGAGGTCGTTTAGAGTTCGCCGCAGTCCTCGATGACGACATGAACGCTATAGAAAAACAATCGCATCATCAAGTAGCAAGCATGCAATGCACCAGTGTCAGCAAATTCGAACAGACCGAGAACGAAAGCCTGAAAAGTGAGAGTAAGAGAGAATATCGTACCGAGGAGTGCCAGAGGAGCTGCCCTGCGCCTCCATCTGCTCGAGCACGTCGTGGCCCTCGGTCACCTAGAGAAATAGGAAACAGATAGACCGTTAGATGCAATCGCACTGACAGACACAAGCTTGTCTGTGCAGTCCTTTGCTTGCCGTGTGTGCTTTACGTACCGCTCCAAACACGACATGCGCCTTGTCGAGCCATGGGCAGTCCACGGTGGTGAGGAAGAACTGCGAGCCGTTGGTGTTTGGACCGGCGTTCGCCATCGAGAGCACGCCCGCACCTTCGTGCTTGAGCTCGAACTTCTCGTCCGGGAACTTCTCACCGTAGATGCTCTCACCACCCGTGCCGTTGCCGCGCTGTCAATGAACAAAAAGAAGGTCAAAGAACGAAATGCATTTAGTTTGTGCTCGTGCTCAACAGCGCAATGCGGCAGTTGGTATGCGATGAACGCGCAGCATATGAACGTACAGTGAAGTCGCCACCCTGGCACATGAAGCTAGGGATAATGCGGTGGAACTTGGAGCCCTTGTAGTGAAGAGGCTATCAAAGACCAAACAGAAAGTACGATACGCGCGTTAGTGATGCACACACACACACACACAGGGCCAACGACAACACAGATCCACTAGCGACACCAGTGATCACATGAGCAAACGAGAGCAATCATAAGTATTCATAAATCGTACCTTGCCCGACTTGCCGACGCCGGCCTCGCCTGTGCAGAGCTGGCGGAAGTTCTCGGCGGTCTTTGGCACCACGTCGGCACGCAGCTCGAACACGATGCGGCCGCTCGGCTTGCCGCCGATCGAGATGTCGAAGAACACGAACGGGTTCTCCTCGCGCTTGGAGCTGAAGAGCGCAGAGAGGCCGGAGGACGCGGCCGGCGAGAGCTGCTTGCGCGCCATGGAGGCGGCGGGCGCGCGCATCTTGAGCATGGTGGCGAGCATTCTGACTGGGGTTGCACTGGTGGTGTCGAAGGCCGATTGGATTGGGATCTTTTTCGAAAGTGTCGAATCTGTGTGGTTGAGGCTGCTTTGGCTTCGAAAAACGACGATTTCGACATTGAGGATTTGGGTGGTGGGATTTTCGACAGCTGTTTACCTGATAGGATTTT
>JALBYZ010000337.1:0-33032 GCA_038050575.1 Globisporangium mamillatum | reverse complement strand
CTTCTTCCGGGTGCTTGAGGCGCTATTTTCTGAAGTGACACCAAAAATGATCGGATCGCGGAAACAAGACCACCAAACGATTGGTCTTCGTTAGGCGAGTTGGAAAACGTAATTACATTTGTAAAAAATTATCTGCCTGAGTCTCGAGCGTAAAAAGCGAAGCGGTCTTATATTTCCTGCCACCACTGTAAGCGGAAAGCGCAATAATCAAAAGATCCAAGGGAATATTATTTATACCATAGATTCTACAGTCCCCAAAAGTCAATCTAATGGTTCGTTCATTTGGAGCTAAACAGTGGCAGCTGAAGTTTAAATCCTCTGTACCCAAATAACTGGTACAGCGTACCATAAATCCCTCTTCTCTTGGCACGCTGTACCACGTCCTCATATCGCAGACTGGTACATTGTTTCCGCCCTCAACTGACTTCCTTGCTTTTCTGCCAGCTTTCACTTTGAAGAGCTCTTCTTCACTTTGAAACTCACAATCACGAGCATCATCCGCATCTGCACGCTCGCCCCCTCTCTTCTTCTGGCGCCATCTTCAACTCTCTCGTTCCCGCTCTCTCTCTCTCTGTGCACTGCAGTACACTAGACAGACAGCATCACCATCATCATGGCGGACGCGCTGCTGCACTCGAGCGCCGTCTACTTCTACGCCTACGACCCGCAGACGCGCGCGTACGCACAGCAGACCGACTCGGTCGTGGGCTGCGCGCTGCTCGCGTCTTCCACCCCCACAGACGACGACGGGCCGTTCAAGCTGCTCTTCTACAACTCGCAGAAGCAGCCGCTGCTGCAGCTCTCGGTGACGGCGTCGACCCCAAAGTGCACGCCGCAGCAGGATAACTACGTCAACTTTCTGGATGACGCGACGCAAAAGTTCTACTCGATGCGCTTCAAGGACGCCGCGGGCGTAACGACGTTTCTCTCGGCGGTCGCGTTCGTGAAGGCGCAGCAAATGGCAGTGACGAGCGCGTCGTTCGCAGTACTTGTGGATGATCTCGCGCTTGGGAAGGAAGACGGGAAAGGTCACGGTCTTGCGGTCGGTGACGTCGCGGGCATCGCGCTCACCGTGTGGCAAGGTCAGGGCACGTCAGACTTCTTTACAGAGAACCCGCTCGATATTGCCAAGCAGCAGGCTGCAGAAATCATCGAGCGAGACGGTGATGTCAAACGTGTGCGACTGGTGGAGAAGAAGGATAACGGTGGTGGCGATGATGATCCATTGGCGAAAGTTCTGGCGACGGAAGCGCTTGTGGGGATGCAGAAAAATGCCAAGCGTCTCGTAACGGTCGTCGTCCCGCAGACCCAACAGTGGTTCATCGCGTCGATCGAGCTCGTAAAGGTGAAGAAAGCAACACGATCGAGCGCAACCACCACGAACAACAGCAGTTCTGCATCAACACCAGCTCCAGTTCCAGCAGTTCAAGAACCTATCCAGCAACAGCAGCAGATGACGGCCGACGAGACCCTCGCTGCATCAGCGAACGACGAACTGATCCAGCGAATGGCAAATCTGTCGCGCGCAGGGAGCAAAGGCTCGGGTTTGATAGCCAGCTTGAGCTCGCGCTCTGTCATGAACGGTCAATCACCTGAACTTGTCGCTGCTGCTGGTGGCGACAGTAGAAGTTCATCGAGAAAGACGTCGTTTGCAGAGTTGCAAGCTGCGGTGGCGCAAAATTTCGTGTCAGTGCTTATGCCGGGTATGCAGCTCCCAGACGGCAAGAAATCGCCAACGATTTCGACTCAACAGGAGAATAATATTCCGCAACAACAGCAGCAGCGGACGTCACATCATGAGTCGCTCGCTGCCAAAGTGATTGCGCCACTGAAAGACCCTTTGCGAGCGCCGAGCATTGGGAATCTGGACTATGCGTTCAGTTCTACAACGACAAATGGCCCTTCGACCTCTTCAACTTCATCCGAAATGGACCGGCTGATCCAGGAGCAGTCGGATCTGGCGCAATTGCGAAAACAGCTCGAAGAAAGCAAGCGAAAGCTGCAGGAAGGTGATAATGACGACGTTGGCAAGCAAAGCAGCGCCAGTGGGTCGCCAAGTGCAACTACAGGTGTGAGAAGCTCATTTGGCGCTGACCAGTCGAGAACATCGAGCGGGTTGAACGAGTTTGACCAGCGGCAAAGCTCGACTGCGCTACCATCAAGTTCGTTGAGTGCATTGACATCGTCAAGATTCACGCCTTCGAACCCATCAATTGGTGCACCATCGTCGAGTTTGTACGGGAATACCAGTCCGAGTCGATGGACGCCCAGCCCGAGCAGTCTGGATCTCGTGCCGTCCTTCCAGCCATCCTCGTCGTTCCTTTCAGCGTCACCGCCTCCATTCCAGCCAACTCCAGCGAGCTCGTTCAATTCATCGCTATCGTCGTCTTCGTCGTACAACTCTCGGTCGCTCGTCACGACCACTCCAGGATTCTCGAACCAGTCTCCCGGTGCGTCTATGGAAGTCGAGAATGGCATTCTCCGGCTGCAGCGCTCGTCGACATCCATCGAATCCTCTCTGCAGGACATCCAGTCGAAGATCGATCGGCTCTTGAACAGCCAGAACTCGCTCAAGACGAGCAAGTACACGCCGTCTGCATCATCGTCATCGCTGTACGGTTCATCGGGTTTATCCAGCAGCTCGGGACCGTCTCCATCGTCGTCCTCGTCGTCCTCGTCGATTTTGCTGAAAAACCTGGAGAAGGCACTCACGCAACGAGACCAACTGCAGGAGCTCAATGGACGTCTCCAGGAATCGCGAGAGCAAATGGAGTCGACGATCGAGGATCTCCAGAACCAGCATGAAGCGCTACAGATGGAGAACCGCAACTTGCTGGACAAGCTGCAGAACGGCAACCACCTCCAGCAAGAGAAGTTCCGCCTCGAGCTGCGCAATGTGCAACAGCAGCTTGGTCACACGCAGGAGCAGATGCTGGTCTACCAAGAAGAAAACTTTCGGTTGCGCAACGAGCTCGCTGCGAAGGACGATCAGCTGTTGAAGGAGAAGGCGCAGTTGCAGGATGACGCGCGCAAACAACTGGAGTCGCTGCAGCGGCAGTTGGAAGCGCAGGTTCGCCAGGACTCGAAGGACTCGGTCGATAAGGCGCTTAAGGAGAAGTCGCTCCTCGAGTCTCAAGTGAAGGAGCTGGCCGCGCAAAAGCAGCAGTGGGAGCAGGAGCGCGATGCGATGACGAACCAGCTGCGACTCGTGCAGAGCCAGATCCAGGACGAGCGATCGCGTTCGCAGTCAGCGCAGGACACACGCGTTCAGGAATTGCAGGCGCAATTACAGCTGATGAGCACTGAAACCCGAGGACTGGGTCAGCAAGTCGAGGGTCTCCGATCGGAGAACCGGGAGCTGGAAGAGCTGCTCGCCGCGAAGGAGCACGAAGTCGAGACGTTACAAGAGACCAAGTCGTCCCAGGAATACGCAGCGCTCAGTGAACTGCTGAAGGAGTTTATGAACGACATTTATTTCCACTTCCAGGACGCCTTTGACGAAGACACGGAGTTCACGGGCAAAGAGATCGTGATGGCGATCCGCAAGATCCTGAAGCAGAACACGATGGACATCCTGACAAAGCTCGAAGAGTTCTGGCAGTTGCAGGCGCAAAACAAAAGCAGGTAATACGGGAAAGTGACTCGGCGAAGCCCATTCAAGAACAATGAAGCGCAGCGAGAACGAATTGCTGCGATTGTTGGGTGCGCACCAACTGTATGAAGGAATATGCACGTTCAAGAAGATGTGAAAACCAGGTAAACAAGGCATGAATGGAATGTATAGATTGTTTCCCTGTCTGTGTGTGTCTATTGTGTCTATGTCGAGTTCCTTGTGCCTTCAGAGCTGAACTACAAAGCCCGGTCAAGTGTCCGAAAGCGAGCGTTGGAGATTCGCGTTGTGGCGCAAAAGAAGACACAGATCTCTCATTATAGAAACGTGGTGCATCGCATTTCCCTCCTAGGTTCTCTCTCGTCTGGTTTCGTTTATTATTAATCTTGTCATGGGAGGTCAACTGACTGTATCTCTGGTACGTGTCGTGAAGCCATGTCTATCTGTCACCTGTCACCTATGTTCAGCGCCCGGAGACTAACTATATCTGTGTCTGAACACAGAGAGGAGCAACATACAAACGATGTCTGGGCTTCCTGAGCGGTGGTAATTCCCAGTGAGAACGTCTAGCGCTGCTTTGTTAGCCTCGAGCTTTTGGTTCTGGCTCAAGTTCTTGCAAGGCAACTGCGAGCGTGTTATCAACTGGTAACTCACTTCTCTTCGCGTCTCCGCTCGCTTGTGGCTGCATAGAAAGACGATGGAGGCGCTGGTTCTCATTGCGAATAACAGCGCCAATCTGCAGCTCGACGTGGTTCTGCGCGCTTTGCAAGGTGAGTTTGTTGAAATGGAGCTGAGCTTCATCAACGTTCACGACCACCTGGGCGATGATTACATTCTGATGAACGATATGTGATGCTTGCAAACCCAGCAGCAGCGTCCGAGCCGATCGAGATCCTAGATCGTCTTCCAGAGGTGCGTTGACGCTAAGGTCGCTCGAGCAGAAGGCGATTGATCTGGGCTCACAGTGATTTTTTACCCCTGTTGCTCCAATCTGCACGCAGATGCCCCACCAGCTTCATTCCAACCAGTTGGTATGAGTTTCATGTTCGTGATGATGTTTGTATTGTGAGCCATGCTAGTATGACATGGTTTGGGTTTTGTTGTGAACGGCAGGTTATATCCCGAAAGTTAATGGACGCAGCGAGCGTTGCATCTGTTCTTAGTGGCAACGTGGTGACACCTTGTTCAATCCAGCCAGCCCACCAAGAGAATAGCAATAGCATCTGCAACATATCAGTGCCATCGCCACCACCATCAGCGAGGAGCTCCGATGCAAACTCGGGGCTATTGCTGAAGAAGATCGCCAAAGCACGTTCCGAGCAATAATTTTACCCACATAGCTGTCGGTAGCTTGACTGACTGTTGTGTCTTGCAATTTTGTTTTGTGTAGAGAGAGAAAAAAATCAATCTCCTCACAATTGAAATGGACTCGCTGCGGCAGAATCTGCACGTGGCGGTGCAGCGAGTGAAGAACATAGAAATGGAGCAGGAGCAGTTCTTCGAAGACGTCCAGGACTTGAAGACCCAATACGAAAAGTAAGTGGTGAATATTGGAGTCTCAAAGTGCCGTTGTGGTCCTATCACAGCTATTTGGTTTATTTCGTAGGCTCTCGCAGCACCACCAGAAGATCCTGTGGGAGTACCTCCCGTCGCGAGACGTAGATATGGCGGCGATCCCGCTCATCGCCAAGCAAATCCAGGAATCCGCCACGTGTATCGGCAAATACCCGCTCCAGGAAGTGCTTGGGTACGGTCAGTACGCGACCGTGTACGCGTCATCGATCCCTGAGGAGCCCGACCCGCTCGCGATCAAAGTGATCGACAAGGACAAACTCATCGACCTGGTTGCGCTGCTGCGTATCAATTCCGAGATCTCGTCGCTGAGGGACCCGAGCATCCAGCAGCACCCGGGCATCCTTGCGGTCAAGGACGTGATCCACACAAGCAAGTATATCTACTTGGTCACGGAGCGCGGCGGCAAGGACCTATTCGACCACTTTGGTGTCCGGCAAGACGGACTGGACGAGGACGTGATCAAGTCGCTGATGCTCAGAGTCGCTCAGGCCGTGCAGATTTTGCATCGCCACAACTACTGCCATCGAGATCTGAAGCCGTGAGTGAAGCAGACTATTGATGCATTATCTGCTGTGTGAGTCGGTCGGCTCATGACTTTGTTGTGATTGTGTGCGGTTATTGTACGTACCTTCAGCGAGAACATCTTGTACAATCCAGGCGGTGCACCGGAGAAACTGGTGAAGCTCATCGACTTCGGGCTCTGCACGAAAGCGGTGACGTCACAGGACCACATGCTGCACGACTTTTGTGGGAGCCCCGGGTTCTTCGCGCCAGAGATTTTGTTAAACGACAGCTACGACGGCATGAAAGCCGATGTGTGGAGTCTCGGCTGCATCCTGCTCGAGGTCTGTGTATACTCTTTGTGCACTGCATGAAGAGAATGAGCTTGGCACGAACTAAGCTCGCTGCGTATGTATGCATGTGTGTGTGTGTGTGTGTGTGTGTTTTTGCTCAGTTAGTGATTGGGAACACGATGTTCGTCACGCTCTGGATGAACATGTACGAGCTCGAAGTGCTCAAGGACCGGAAAAGCTTCAGCGAATACGTCAAACTGGTAAAGAAACCCCGAGCCTAGACTTTGTTTTGCCTGACGACTTCAGCCATCTTGAAATCTAATCGTAGAAACTAACTGGTGAAACAGGGGCTGGCTCAGATCCGCGAGCACTGCCAGAGCTCAAAGTGGGTCCACTCGTCGAAGCTCCGGCATCTGCTGTTCGGGATGCTCAGTGAAAAGCCGCAAGAGCGCCTCTCGATCTACCAGATGCTCGACCACCCGTGGTTTCACAATGGAAGTGCGAGTGGTGGGGACAATTCTGGCCCAGGTCCAGGCTCAGACCACCTTCAGCATCACTACAGCCAATCAGGAGGAGCTTCACCATCAGGATCTGTTCTCGTGCGTCATGTGAGCCAATTGGAGGAGACGACGGGCTCGCTCCCACCCTCAGCAGCAGCAGCAGCTCCGCTGAGCAATCGCTCGCCGACCAAAGTGAAGTCCCATTCGACCTCATCTACGTCCACACTGTCGCCGTTCATCATGGGTAGCTCCACCAGCGGGTCCTTGCAGATAAACCCCGTCGCGCGACCGCTTTCTGTCGAAGGATCGGAGAGCTCAGCAGTGTCTTATTCCTCTGGCGGCACTTTGCTCTTTCCACGTGCGCCAAAAGCTTCCAGCGCGGTCCCGATGGTGAAAGTGAGTCTGCCGAGTCTGTCGCCAGAGAAACCTTCGGTAAACCGCTCGCCTGAGAAGACGTTCGCCAAGCGGGGCAACTCGTTGCACCATCACCATTCAAGCGAGTGAGTGGCGATAGAGATAGTGATAGAGAATGAGAGGAATGCTAAAGCTACTTATATACCACCTGTCTATTTCCTTTCACTGCTCCTTGTTTCGTAGACTCGCACCTTATACACGTACTGCGTGATAATTGTTGTGTTCTCACATCTAAAGCAGCGCCGGCACGGCCGCCAGGAGCGCCTGCGCTTCCTGGAAGAGCTCGCCGAGAGCCTCCACCTCAGCGCGATGACTGGCGATGAAGCTCTCGACGTCCTGCGCAGCCTCCTTCAGGCGCATCTGGCAGTCCGGGAGCATGGTCTCGGTCTCCACGAGCACCTCCTCCTGCTTTTTGATGTCGTACTCGTCCTTGCTGTCCGCGCGCATCTTGTCAATTTTGAGCACCTGCGCCGCGTGCTCCTTCACGTAGTACTCGAGATCTTTCTTCACTCTAAGCAACACATGATACACAAAGAGCACGGACCAGTCAACATTAAGAGAGGCATAAGCTCATAAGGTGCGCGTGTGCGTGTAGTGCAGTTGTGCAGCTGTACCTGCGCAGCGTGCCCACTTTGATCTTGAACTGTCGGTCGGTCATGGTGTCGTCTTGCCTTTCTCTTGCGAGTTGTTGCGCTTTTTGTTGTTGCGTGTGTTGTTTGGGGCGTCAGGACTGGGTTTCTTTCCAAAACGTTCTAGGGTTTGCTGGTAAAATTGATCAGCCTAAAACCGTCTAGGGCTTTGGCAATAGGGTTTACACGTTTTTAAAGGAGGGCTAATATCTGTTCGCCTTCATGCCGGTTTTATGCATGTCATCGCGGCTTCGAGGCGAGCCTTGATCGCGCAAGTATTCATGGCGTCCACGCAACGTGCGTGCCAGGCAAGTGACCAAGCGAGCGCATAAAGGCCAAGTTGATCTTAAAGCTTGCCAGCTTGCTCAAACTTGGCCTAACAACTGCGCCTTCTGGGAACGATGAGGGAAGTGGTACTCTGACCCAAACTCCTTTGGCTTCAAGATCGCATCGGATGGCTGGCTGCGGTTAAAGGCAGGACCAAGTTGTGGGCGTACTGTATTGACGACCCCCCTCCCTCCCTCCTTTGTTCCTTCATTCACGATCTCAGACTCGACATCTCACAACGTAGATTTGCTCACTTGCTTGATTCATTCTTCAAATCTCCCGAACGACCGCATCAGTTCCCTCTTTTCTTTCCAAAACATGCTTGTATTTGCCCCTGGCGATGCGGCCTCCTTTGGGCTGATCGCCAGGGCGATTCTCACGATCCTGCTCTCACTTTCTGTAGCGCAAATCGCAAGCTGCGCATCGCCAAGGGCTTGGCTGCGGTCCCTGGCCCCAAGGGCTGACCGCTGCTCGGCATCCTCCCCGATTTCACCAAGAACGCGCACCGCCACAACGACTTCTTCGTACGCACTCACACTTCACATCTGTGTGTGCCTGCGTCCTTCGAGTTGGCAATCCCAAGTCTCACAGCAACTGTTGTGCATTAGGACGACCTAATGGTCGAGTACGGCGGCCGCATGAAGCAACCGTGAAACTTCTTCTCCGACGACATGATCTGTGTACGTGCTTGCTTACAATGTGTGGGGAGTAAGTGGACTCCCGAAGTACTTCGTGACTGCATTGCTGACAGCCTAACTCACCTGCCTAAACGTGAAATCGGTTCTGCTGTTTTTGCTTACCTATTGCGCACCAAACCGAAGCTCGCGAGCCCTGAGGACGTCAAGCATGTGCTCGCGACCAACGTGGATAACTACATCCGCGCGCCGCGCTTCCTCTCGTCGATGGACGAGGTCTTCGGCAATGGGCTGGCGCTGCTCAACCACGCGCACACGGCAGACGGCGGCGCCATGTGGCGGCTGCGGCGCAAAGCGGTGTCCAAAGTACTCTCGGCCGCCAACTTCAAGATGTTCTCGGACAAAGTGTTCTACAAGTATGCGGTGCAGATTGCGCACCAAATCAAAGCGCAAAATGGCAAGTGCGATATGAGCACGCTCGACAGCCAGTACACACTACAGTCGATTTTTGATGTGAGCTGCGGTGTGCCGCTCGCCCAAGTGGACGACCAACTCGGCCTTGGCTTTATCGCGTCTCTGAGCTTTGTGGTGCAGCACATCTCGGCTCGGATTTTCACGAAGCCGTACTTCAAGTATTTTTGGTGGTGCATGCCAGACGAATATCGATACAAGCGCGAGGCGCAGGTGTTGAGGAGATCGCGAACGAGATCCTCGACGGCCGCCTTTGGGAAAGCGAGGACGAAATCGCGCCGCGATCGGACATCATGTCCTTGTTTATCAAAAAGGCGCGAGAGTTGAGCGCTGAAGAAGACTTCAAATCGTCATCGTCACCAGTGCTGGATGTCGCCACGCTCCGCGCGATCTTTCTCTTGCTGATCTGGGGCGGTTGGGGCACCACGTCATTGGCGATCACGTACACGTTCTACGCGCTCGCGCTCTATCCTGAGGTCCAGGAGAAGCTCTTTGAAGAGATCAGTATGGGCAGTGGTTTGCATGAAACCAGTGGTGGTGGTGAAACCTACGACAGTCTCAAAAAGTTCGCGTACCTGGACGCCGTCGTGAACGAGGCGATGCGCCTGTACACGACGCTGCCGATGACCATGAAGCTCGCCGCCGAAGACGACTACCTCCCGGACTGCATGTTCATCCCCGCGGGCGTGGAGGTCGCGTACTCGCCGTGATACATGGCTCGCCACGGTCCGATCTGGGGGATGATCCGCTCAAGTTCCACCCCGAACGGTGGCTCGAGATGAAGATGCGACCGAGCGCCTACGAGCTCCCAATCTTCCAGGTGGGACTGCGCATTTGCCCCGGCATGAATATGTCGCTCGCAAAGGCCAAGCTGCTCGTCGTGGTGCTGCTCCGACAGTTCTGCATCAGGATCCAGGAGGGCGAACAGGTAGAGAACTGAGGGTACATGTTTGCGCCGATTCTGACCATGACCGGCGGCTTGCCGCTGCAGATGACACCGCGAGCAGGTGCAGCTGCGGCGAGCTCGAGCTGAGCAAAGCTCCTCTCTCAGAATGTGACAGAGGACAGGTGTCTCTAGTCCAGCAGTGCTCTCACTGCTCGTCAAACCAAGGTCTGCATGGATGCCACAAGGCTTTCGCCGATTTCAGGGCAAAATGACTGGCATTTTAGAAGCTTAGAGGAGGTTGTTTGTGAGATCTCAGTTTTAGCACTGTTTTTATGGCACAATTCATTTTTATGATAATAACATAGCTAAATCGCTTCTAATAAATCTTATAGGTTAATTACCCTTGTATTGCCAACCTTTTGTTCTGCAAAGCCCATTTTGCTTTTTGACTGCTATCGCATTTTCACACACAGAAGCCAGAATGGGGACGTACCTGGAGGACTACCTCGAGAGCATGTACATGCTCCCGTCCGAGATCAAGCGCAACTTCGACCTCATGCGTGAGCTGGACAAGGTGCGTGCGTGCGCGTGTGCTGTCTCTGCTATTGCTATTGCTGCTGTCTGCGCTCTCGCTGTCTCTTGTAAGACCCGCCACTAACTGTCTCGTTTGAATCGCCGTCGCGGCAGACCTCGTACCCGCTCATCGAAGAGCTCAAGAGTGCGCACAAGGAGTACCTCATCGCGGCGCGCAAGAAAGTGATGGAACGCTGCGCCGACAAGGAGAAGGGTGAGCCAGACGAGCAGGAGTTGCGCGAGCTCGTGGAGGCCGACGCGACGCTCGAGCGGCTGCAGGCCAAGCACCAGCGCGTGATCCAGAAGCTGGACGAGAAGATCGCGATCGCCGCGCAGTCGTACGACATCGTGGACCACCACATCCGGCGCTTGGACCAGGACCTGGACGCATACGCAGCGCTGCTCAAGCAGAACGGCGAGTTCGAAGAGGAGAAGGCGGCCAAGAAGCAGAAGACCAGCAAAGGCCTCTCGAGCGCCGCGTCTGCGCAGCCAGTGGCCGTCACCGCGGCGGCGTCCAGCAAGAGCAGCAAGCAGAGCTCCGCAGCAGCAGCAGCGAATACGGCTTCAGGTGCGTCATCCAGTTCCGTCAGTGGCACTGGCACATCGACTGGACGGAAACGATCTGCGACCGAGGCGGCGCTGGAGATCCCCGCTGTGGTAAGGACGTGGCTCTTTTTGCTCAATGTCGCTATCGTTTTATTATGGTTTAGTACTTACGCATCTCTGTGTATGTCTATCATTTTGTTTTGCTATGCTCATTTAGCCTGTGGCGCTGCCGATGGTGGCGGAGGACCTGCCGATCGACCCGAACGAACCTATTTATTGCGACTGCCGCCGCGTGTCGTACGGCCAGATGGTCGGCTGCGACAACGACGACTGCAAGTACGAGTGGTTCCACTTCGAGTGCGTCGGGCTCACGGACCAGCCGTCCGGCAAGTGGTACTGCAAGGACTGCAAGGTGCTGCTGGGCATCAAATAGACTGGCACGCTGATCCGATCCGATCACTTCATCACCGCTTTCAAGTCCGAATTTCCAAAAGTCCTGTATTAAATAAACAAACAACAATGACGACGGCGGCGACTACCAGCAGTCAAAAATGGTATCAAAACTCCTGTGGAGTGATCTAATTAACCTGACTAACCTGTGCGATCCCTACTATGTAGACATACTCGTGAGTGATAGCCGGTCGCTCGTGTGGTCCTGGAGCGACAAGCGCGTGAGCGACAGCCGTTCCACGCTCAGCTCTGGCTTCGGCGCCGTGAGGAACTCGAGCACCTCCAAGTGGCCAAACTCTGCGGCGCCGAGCGCCACGGACGCGCCGTTCTTCGCGGACGCGTTGAGGTTCACGCCTTGCTCGGCGAGGAACTCGACGACGTCCAGGTGGCCCATGAGCGCCGCGATCCATACAGGCGTGGCGCCGTCCTGGTCGCGCGCGTCGACGTCCTCGCCCTCGCAGACAGCGAGCTGCCGCACAGTGTCGAGGAGTCCGTAGAACGCTGCCATGTGGAGTGCGGTCGTGCGTTTGGGGTTGAAAATGCGCGCCAGCTCCTCCTCTTTCTCCTCTTCTTCTTCAGCTTGAGACGCGAAGAGCTCCCCCAGCGACAGCATCCCACTGATGCTGTCACGTGTAGAGAGTGAACACGACTGACCAGTTGCCCCATGGCGAAGCAGGAGCTTTATCGCGTAGGATCGACCATTTCGCAGCGCGACGAGCAGCGGGGTGGTACCAGCGTGATCGCACGCGTTCACCTTGGCGCCATGGGCGACGAGCTTCTTGATCACGGAGATGTGTCCGTGCTCGGCTGCAATGTGCAGTGGTGTCGCGCCATTCGACAAGGTCAGCGCGTTCACATCCGCACCAGCCTTGAGAAGCACCGAGACGCCGCGCAGCCACCCGTTTCGAGACGCGATGTGCAGCGCAGTGAGTCCCTCAGGGAGGAGTCGGGCTTCCAGTGTGGTGGTGGTGTTGTTGTCGTCGCTACTGGTCGGCTGGTCCTCACCGAGAAGCTCAAGAAGCAGCCTCAAGTCCGAGTCCAAGCAAGCAGAATGCAACACCGTGCGACAATCTCCACCGTTTGTTGTTGTTCCGTGGCTGCTGTCCCAGAATCTGCTAGGTAATATCCTGTTTGCAGCAGTGTTGGTACTGTTCTCCAGCAACATCGTCATGTTGCTTGGGCTATCTGGTTGAGTCCCGCAGCTACTCAGGCTATCGCGAGAGACGGCAATGCGCTTGCTGCGTTGCTTGCGGCTTCCAGACGATGCGCTCTGGTTCGAAGAAGACCCAGATCCCGTATTACTACTGTACTCGTTCTTAGAAGACACCAAGAACTTGACTTTGAACGGATCGCGAGCCCAGACCAGCGCGAAGAGCCACTTGGTCGCCTTGCTGCTCCGCGCACCGTGATCCAGCAGTGTCTTGGCAATCTGCAGGTGGCCGCGCATCGCAGCGCACCTCAATGGCGACGCGCGGTCTCCGCCTCTCCGTGGTTTGACTTTCGATCCGGATTTTAGGAGCCAAACGACGACTTCCACGTGACGGCGCTCAATGACACCGTGCTGCTCGGCAGGTTTCGTCAGGTGGTACTCGTAGTCACACGCGTAGTGCAGCGGCGTCATGCCACGTGCGTCCCGCGCTCGCACATCTGCACGGTGGCGCTCGACCAGGTACTGCGCCATCTCGACGTGGCCGTAGCGCGCCGCAAAGTGCAGCGGGGTGGCGTGGCGCCGGCGGGTCTTCTGGTTCACGTCCAGCGCGACGACGCCGAGCAGGAACTTGGTCAGCTCCAGGTATCCGTACTGCACGGCGAGGTGCAGACAAGTGCCGACGTCCCTACGGTCGACGACCCACGGCGCGCTGACGCTCGCGCCATTCGCGATCAGCACCTGCACGCACTGCAGGTGGTTCGAGCGGATCGCGGCGAGCAGTGGGGTGTAGTTGTCGGCGTTCCGGGCTTCAATGTGCGCGCCAGCGTGCAGCAGCGCCTTGAGTACCTGGGCGTGGCCTTTGGACGCCGCCAGGTGCAGGACCGTGTCCTTCACGTTGAGCACTCGAGTCTGCAACGATGCGCCGCGCTGGATCAGGTACTCGACGATGTCCACGTGGCCCTCGAGCGCGGCGCGATGCAGCGGCATGGTACCCATGAAGTCGACAGTGTTGACGTCGCAGCCGGCGTGCTCGATCCAGTGGTGCACGTGCTCGAGGCGTCCCTGCATGGCTGCGATCGTGATTTGCGGGATGCGCTCTTGGCCCCGTGACCCGCGTCGTCCTGTGCGTCTATGGTGTTGCTGGTGTTGCAGAGGTTGGTGAGAAGAGGATGCACTGGCAGCAGCGAGCGCGCAAAGCTCGCAGGAGGACACCTCGTCCTCGTCGAATTGGAGGAGTGGGTCTTCGGCTGGCTCGCAGGAGTTCATCATGGTGCTTTCGCAGGGAAGTCACTCGCTCTGGCACAAATGGTGATGAGAAAGGCAGGACAAAGCTGAGAATGGCGAGTTCTTCGACGATGGTGGCGGAGGTTTCTGGTTGGAGCAGCACTGGACTTTTTCACGCGCGACAACGAACTCACACACCCAAAACGCAGACACACAACCAGACAAATACACCTATGGGCGCTGCGGGTGTTGACAATCAATAATGAGCACGTGTGCAAATGGAGGCGAATGAAGAAGTGGACCCAATTGTGGGCCGACGCGAAAGCGCGAGAATGAAGAAAAAAGAATGAAATAATCGGTCGTTTTCTTCTCTTTCTGTGGAAGCCTCCCATAGGACGATCCCACTCACTCATTTTTGTGGGTTGACAAGCAAAGCCATAAAGAGAAATGGAGATGCGTTTGATTTGCAATTGTGCAAGCGCGCTGACCTTGAATATGAATACTATGAGATAAGCCTGCCGAACCAGGTCCGTTTCTTCCATCAAAAGCGACTTAATGCCCAGTTTCTCATGCGTGACATGCCGTGCCGCTCGAGGTATCCGACTTATTAGGAGGCAGAGACGAGAGAGGCTTCTGAATTTTGGACGACCACACAAGTGAGCAAGAGTGTTAAGATGAAGCGAGTGAAAATGGTGTGAAGGTCGTTCAGATGGGCAAACAAATAGGGCGAGAGAAGCGAGTCCACGCACTCACTCGCCCTCTCTAGTTGCTCTCGTGAAGAAATCGTCGCTTGAGTGGGTACGGCGGGCGGGTGCTTTCGTGAAAAAAGTCGACGTAGGTACACTTTTCCATGATTAACAAAACAAGGTGATATTTTTACTCCCTGGATCTTAGAGGGACTAAACGGTTAAAGAGATAGGAGTGTTCTAAGTAAATCAGTCACCGTATTCTGTGAAATGAGCTCTTCAGATGAGTTCCTGGAGCTTGCACTTTGAAAACGAAAATGAAATGGACGATGGTGACTTCTCTGATTGTGCAGTAGCTCCCAAAATGCTACGTTGGCCGAAGGTGATGGCCTCACTGCATTTGCTGGTGCTGCACTAACTGGATTTCCGCTCGATGACGCTCCTCTGTTCATCTACAGGTTGGTTTTACACTGTACGAGCAACTGCTTTGATCATCGGAAAGCTGAAGCATCGATTGAGTGAGCAGCTGAGATTGCAGGTTATGGGAGAGAATCAACCAAAA
This sequence comes from Globisporangium mamillatum, assembly GCA_038050575.1. NCBI lineage: Eukaryota > Oomycota > Peronosporomycetes > Pythiales > Pythiaceae > Globisporangium > Globisporangium mamillatum. The sequence continues at coordinate 18,000 of JALBYZ010000337.1, read as the reverse complement.
TGCACTGGACTTTCTTCCCATTCGCTTGCGCGAATCGAGAAAGGATCAATATTGAATGGATCTACTGTGTTACACAACTGTGGTGTTGCAGAGCTCACGGTTCAGGGATCAGGGCTTCGCATGCGCTTCCACCGCTACGGAAGACTGGTTTGGTTTGGTTTGGGTGGTTGGCGTCTTCACTGTGGTCGCACTTGCACGAGTCAGACGAGCTGCCTCGTTGCATTTTACTTCGATGGAAAGAACTGCTGCAGATGATCTTCTCGTTCGCGATGACATGTCCGTTTCTCTGGTTATCTGCCACGAGCCACGAGGGCGAAATGGCTTCGTTGTAGCGAAGCCATCCCTTCCTGTCAGCGTGATTGACATCCACCCACAGATTCGTTCTTCACACAGACTCATCCCTCGCAACAAAATAAGCATTGAAAATTTAAGTTCGCACGCACTTACCATCTATTTGTCGTTGACCAGATACCGGTTGAATACCGTGTTCGAACCAGTGCGCAATCGGTACACCCCAGCTGAGTTTATTAATCCTCTATTCAAAATACATAAGCCTTTACTTTTCCTTGTCTTACATTTCTCAGGATATATTGCTAATCCATCATTCCAAAAAAGCCTTCATACTCGATATCCAAGGCTACCTCAGCATCACTCGGCATCACTGTATCAGGTGATGGATGTGGTGCCGCTCGCGCCACACATGTCACACCCAACAAAACCAATGCGACAAAATGACTGGCGGAGGCATGGCTCTATAATTATTTCGCTGCCTGTAGCATCATAACCACCTCCCCCTGCTTCTCGACCCCAAGCTTTTTGTGCGGCTGCTGGCGCAGGAGCTGCCCGGAATCTTGAAAAAGATGCGGATGGACGCCGTCAAGAAGGTGACAAGCGCCGCCACGCGCGTCGCGGCGCACTGGCGCCAGGCGAGCTACGCCAACGCGCACGCGACCGCGTCGCTGCGAGCGGCTCTTGCACTGGAAGGAAGTCAGGCCAGCAATGGCAACAAGAACCGCAGCAGCTGGGCGCTCGCCGTGGGCGGCGCGCTCGTGCTCGCTGCGGGCACGGCCGTCGCCGCGTCGTCTTCGAGCAACGAGGCGCAGTGCGAAGGCGCGGCGCCAGTCACGCGCGACGTGCAGACTCAGGCCATGCTCAAAGAAGTCGTCGCCAAGCTCAACCGCATTGAGTCCGCGGTGGCGAACCCGAAGCGCCACCATGACGGCTTCAACGGCGGCGTTGACGTCGTGCTCGGCGCGCAGTGGGGTGACGAAGGCAAAGGCAAGCTCGTGGACAACCTGTCGCAGTCGTACGATGTGATCGCGCGTGTCGCCGGTGGCGCGAACGCCGGCCACACGATCGTGCACAATGGCAAGAAGTACAAGTTCCACTTGGTGCCGTCGGGTATCCTCAACCCGAACGCGGTGTGCGTCATCGGCAACGGTGTCGTCGTGCATTTGCCGAGCCTGCTGCTGGAGCTCGAGGAGCTCAAGCGCATGGGCATCGATTACGAGGGCCGCATCCTCATCTCGGACCGCGCGCACATGGTGCTCGACCTGCACCAGGAAATCGACGGCCTGAACGAGCTGCGTCGCGGCCGCAACAAGATCGGCACGACCAAGAAGGGCATCGGTCCGGCGTACTCATCCAAGATGCTCCGCAACGGTGTGCGCGTGGGCGACCTGCGCTATTTTGACGACTTTGCCGACAAGCTCCGCGACCAGGTCAAGTTCTACAAGGACAACTACCCGGACCTGGAAGTCGACGCCGACGCCGAGATCGAGAAGTACCGCGCGATTAAGGAGTACATCCTGAGCTTCACGGTCGACACGATCGAGTACCTCAACAACTCGTTCATCTCGGGCAAGCGCGTGCTCGTCGAGGGCGCGAACGCGACCATGCTCGACATTGACTTTGGCACGTACCCGTACGTGACGTCGTCGAACCCGTCGATCGGCTCGGTGTGCACGGGCGGCGGCATCTCGCCGAACCGTCTGAACGGCATCATCGGCATCGTCAAGGCGTACTGCACGCGCGTGGGCGAAGGTCCGTTCCCAACGGAGCTCCACGACGACGTTGGCGCGCACTTGGGCAGCGTCGGCGCCGAGTTCGGCACGACTACGGGCCGTCCTCGACGCTGCGGCTGGCTCGACATCCCGCAGATGCGCTACTCAAACATGGTGAACGGCTTCACGGAGCTGAACCTGACCAAGCTGGACGTGCTCACGGGCCTTAAGCAGGTCAAAATCGGCGTCGCGTACTGGCACAAGGGCAAGAAGCTCGGCGGCATGCCGTCGAACCTGCAGCTGCTCGAGGAGTCGGTGGTCGAGTACGAGGTGATGGACGGCTGGGACGAAGACATCTCCAAGTGCAAGACGTTCGAGGAGCTCCCGGCGGCCGCGCAGAAGTACGTGCTGCGCGTCGAAGAGCTCCTGGGCACGCACATCAAGTGGATCGGCGTGGGTCAGGACCGCTTCGACCTCATCACGCGCCCGCACCCGCTCGAGAAGGCCTTCAACGCCTCGGAGACGTTCTAAGTTTGTCGCTGGTAAGAACGATCGATCCATAGTCTGTAGTGCTTTAGAAGAAGTATAGGAGATGGAAAGAGAGAGAGAAAGAGAGAGAGAGAGAGAGGTTGCGATGAGAGTGTAGCTAGCAGAACAATTCCGTTTCTCTACCTACCACAATACATACAACACATACACTTGTAAACATGTTTTATGCCTTCGTGTGGTAAAGTGAAGTACAACAATCCTGTAGCTCTCTCAATAGCCCTCGGCGCGGATGCTGTCGGGCACCTCGATGCGGATCGAGAGCGACGCGTCCTCATTCCCATTCTGCCGACAGCTCCACACGGGTTTTGCGCTATTCTTTGTCTCCTGCTTTTGGAGTTGCGCCTCGAAGTCCACGATGAGATGCCCCGGCGCGTTGCCCGACAGCGCCAGGTCCAGAATCGCGCCAAAGCCGATGCAGCTCGGGTCGATCGGGGCTTTCACGTTGTTACTATTATTACCGGTAGCATTCTGGAACAGCGAAATGGTGTTCATCTTTGCCGACGGCCGCGTGTGGGCTTCAAATTCGCCCCAGTCGCCCACGCGCGCGAGGCTCTGCAGCAAACTGTAGTAGTAGCGCTTCTCGTCGATCTGGAACCGCTCGCGCAGGATCTGCGGGTGACACGCTGACAACTCTTTACTATTGCTGGCTTTTGAATGATAGAGCAGGCAGTACCGCAGGAACTCGGTCATGGTCATGTGGTGCACGCTCCGCCGTGGGAAATTGAGCCACACGGGATCCAGCTCGAGCCGCTTGATGTTCGCGGCGAGCGCGGCCATCCACTCGTACTGCACTACCGGAGTGCACGGATCGAGGATGAGAGCACGGTCGCCGTCGCCCAGCTGGATGCAGTGCGGACGGATGGACATCTTGCCGTTGTACTCGAGCGGCGTGACGCTCATGCCCTTGATGAGCCGCACACTCCCTTTCTGGCGCTTGTCCAGGAACGGGTTCCGCGAGTGTGCGAGCTTCTCGGCGTCGTGCTTGGAGTACGAGAGCTCGTTCGCGTCTAGTTGAAAGTAGCGCATGCGCCAGTTGGCCTGAATGCTCACAGCGCCTCGCGCCCGCTTGTCCATGTATCCGCTCTTAAGGCACACTTCTGGGGCCGTGAACTGGTCGTTCTTCTCTGTCGCGATCAGCAACTCCGTGAGCGCGATGTGCTCGTTGATGAGCTCGAGGATCCAGTTGGGGAACCGGTGGCGGTAGTGCTTGATGATGCCTGCGACTTCAACTGCTACGCGCAACGCCTTGTCGATTTGGGTCTCTTTCGCTACGAGCCCGAGCAGCAGCGTCGCGAGGTCCTGGAACCGCTTCGTGGTCGAGTAGAGCTCCAGGAGTCCGTGGAGCGCGTCGAGCGACACGCTCTCGTTGTTCACGACACACTGCTCCGACAGGTAGTGAATCCACTGGCTGAGCGCCACGGACATAGTCGCGAGCTCTCTCGTGAACAGACTTGGTGCCATCGTCTGCGATAAGTAGAGCAGCACGTCCAGGATCACGCCCGCGCAGCAGGTCGCCTCGGCGACGCGCAGCAGCTCGCGCTTCGCCTGCGGCGCGTGCAGGAACGGCAGCTGGTAGAGGTCACGGAAGCTGCGGATACTGGTGCTGGTGTTAGAGGTGTCGTTATCGCCGTAGTCGCCCAGGCCCAGGTGCACGCGCAGCAGTTGCGTGACGACAGCATCGGGGGTAGCAGCGTGCGCCATTTCTTGAACAATTGGCGAAATGCCGATTCGAGTGATGATGATAAACTGGAATCAGGCGTGCTAGTGTCCACTAAGTACGATTCGGCTGCTCAAACAAACATGCGAGCATGTCACAGATTCAAGCCCGTGCCTCCCTCGAAAAGTATCCATTTCAACATAAATGACAAGCAAACGACAACCAGAAGACCAGAAGCTCCAATTCCAAAAATCCTGGGCGGCATGTCGGATACTAGATTTAGTAGGTTGAGTTCCGCCTTGCGCTGCTCTGTCTGCCCCGACCACTTTATTTCTTCTTCTTCTTGCTGCTGCTGCTCTTGTCGTCCTTTGCGGTTTTCTTCGGCTTGCTCTTCGGGTCTGCGCTCTTCTTCTTTGTGTCGGCGGCTTTCTTGTCCGCTTTCTTGCTCTTTTCCTTGGGTTCGTGCTTCGTTTTCGCCTTCTTCTTGTCCTTCTCCACGGCCTTCTTGTCCTTTTTCTTATCCTTTGCAGGCTTGCTGTCCTTGGATTTCTTCTCCTTCTCCTTCGTGTCCTTTTTGTCCTTGGATTTGTCCTTCTCTTTCGACTTGGGCTTGTCTTCCTTGTCCTTGGACTTGTCCGTCTCTTTCTTCTTGTCTTTGTCCTTGTCTTTGGACGTCTTCTTGCCTGCCACTGTTGCCTTGACGCCGACCACCTTGCCCTTCTTCTTCGCCTTCTTGCTGTCCTTGTCCTTGGCGTTGTCGTACGTCTCGCGCCAGTTCTCGTCGCCGTCACCACCTTCCGCTTTCTTGCCCTTGAGCTTGCGCCGCATGCGTTTCATCGCATAGCGCTCCATCGCCGCACGTTTTCGTCGCTTGCGCCACTCCATGAAGAACCCGATGAAGAGCACGAGCACGGCGCTTGAGAGACCGATGATCAACGCCCAGGGCAGCTTCGGCTTATAGATCCAAATGTACTCGTTACGGCTCAGCTCGAACACCAGGTCGACGTTGCCCGCCGGGTCCAGCGCGCGGACGCGAAACCGGTACTTCCCGCCATCGAGCCAACTCAGAAAATCCACTTCGCCCAGAGTCCGCGTCCAGTTGCGCACCACGAGCATCTCGACCATGTTCGTCACGTGGTACTCGAAGATGCACCCGGGCTTGTCGCTCTCAAACTTGAATACGGTGTCGGAGCTCTTGGTTGGCGGCACGAGCGTGAGCTGCGCCTTCGGACGCCATTTGTCCCGGTACCAGACGTCGTTTTCGTAGTAATCCGGGTTCGTGAGCCCGCCAAACACAAATACCTTACGCTGGAACACGATCCCGGCATGGCCTGAGCGCGGTGACGGGTTCCACTTGCAGATCGATTCCTGGACGTCGTCGAACACGTCGCGCAGGATCTGCACCTGGTCGACGCCTTTCACGTCGGGCCACTTCTTGCGGTCTGTCGTCGCGTCCAGCACCATCGAGCCCACGTGCGTGCACCCGTCCCAGTTGTCTGCGGTCATAGTATCAGCACCAGCCACCGCATTGTCGGCATTCACGCCTTGGATCACCTTCTGGTTCGCGTACTCCTGGCCTTCGTAGACATCCGCAGACACGGTGCAGGTCGCCACGACCTGCTTGGCGAGCGCGATGTAGTCGCAGATCGGCATGATCTCGCGCAACGTGATCGTGAGGTCGAACGAGAGTGCCGTGAGGTCTGTGATCGTATTGATGCCTGCAGCGTTGAGCGCGAGCACGTCCGCGTCTAGCATGCCTTTCAGGTAGCTCACGCTGCTTGTTGGGCTCATGTAGTCTCCGGCGTCTGTGCCGCTCGAGAAATCTTGAATCCACTGGGTCGTACTCCCTGTTGGACCTTTCCAGGTCCACACGTCCTCCAAAGTGTGCTCCTCGTCCTCGCCGTACATGAGCACGAGTTCGTCTTCCAGGTCGTCGCCCGATGTCAAGTCTGTCGAGCCGGGAAGCACCAGCACGACGTGCTTGGAGCGCACGGACCAGGGTGCTTGCGGAGTCTGCACGTTCCACAGCGCTCCATCCGAGCTCACCCACACATCGTTCAGCAGCGTCTGGTTCGTGCTGTCCAGCGAGTCGCCAGACCTCCCACCGAAGATGTACAGCATCGACTTGAACGACACCATCGCGTGCTCGCCGCGTGGAGAGAACGCCGCATGAAGCTTGAGCAGCGTCCAGTGCTGTCCGTCCTTCGACGTCCACATGTCGTTCATGTACGCGCGGTACCCGCCGCCGCACGCAAACTCTTCGCCCAATGGCCGCTTGCGCGCGTTCTCCTCCACTCCGCAGTTACCTAGTTGCACGAGCGCGTACCCACCTGACAAATAGAAACCCCCCTCGTGGACAGTCACCGCGTGGAACTCGCGCGGGGACCACATGTTGCACACGCAAAAGCCCGCGCTCGTCACCTGGTCAAACTTGCACGAGCTGTCGCCTTCGCACTGGTCGTCGGTCTCGCACTGGAACTGACTCGCGCCGGCCTTGTGCACAAGACTTGCCTGGGGCATCAGACACCCGGGTGTCACGAGCTTCCAGGACGCGCCGGCGTCGCTGCTCCGCCACACGTCGTTCTTCAGCACTGCGAACTCGCGCCACCGCACATTCCGGGGCCCGATCGTGCGCACACCTCCCCGCAGCTGGTCCTCGGGGACAGGAAAATGCTCGCGCGCTCGCCCGCCGAGCACGTACAACTCGTTGTTGAACGCGGTCGCGACAAAGTTGCGTCTCGGGGAGAACATGTTGTCGGCCAAGTACGCGCCGGGAGGCTTGGACGCGTCGCTGCAGCCGCTCACAGGCGCGACCGCCCATGACGCAGATGCACACGCGATCCAGTCACTATACGTGATGCCGCGCGGCGGGCGCTTGCCGGAGTTCGTCTGCAGCCACGTGACGTTGGCGATGATCTGCGGCAGCGGGTCCCCCCACTTGGTGGTCTTGAGGATGTTCGTCTCCACTTTCCACTGGATACCCGTGGTGGCCCACACGTCGTTCTTGAAGTTGCCACCGCCGGGGTACGCCCTCAGGTCCTGCTTGCCCTGCACGCTCGAGTCGCCGCCGAGCACAAACATGCGCGCCTTCTGACCGGTCGTGCGCATGTACTCGTCGCTAAAGTCGAGCGTCGCCACCGCATGGCCGTGGCGCTTGGTCCAGGGAGTGATCTCCAGCACCACGGCGTTCGTGTGGCGCTTGCCGCTCACTTGCGCCCAATTCGACGCATCGACGACGCCTTTGAAGAGGTTGAAGATGGAGATGCCAAGTAGCAGAGTCGTGAAGCGCGCTGGTTTAGTCATAGCGCCTGCAGTCGCACGAGTACGACAGCGCCAGCGCATGGCTCGTCGAGCATGCGGGTCTAAGGCGGTGAGGACAGCAATGAAGCCATCCCATGGCGTCTGCTGTGGCTCTCATACAGAGGCAGACACACGTCAGTCGTTCCTCATGGGCTGGGTGGCGCTTCTTGCTTTGCTTTGGCAGTTTGTTGTATGTGATTGGGAAGCATCAAAAATAGCATTTTTGACGCCTGGCTATTTTTAGACTGCTTTTGCTGTCTAAAGTTGATATTGGTAAACCGGTTAATTGAGATCGGTTTCCCTCCAACTTCCATTTAAAAGCAGCATGTTTTATACGACCAAATTTTTTGCCGGTTTCCAGAACGAGCAAAACTCAAATCTTCCAGTTATAAAGCGATTTGGCTCAGGTTTGGAAGGTCGAGCCAAAACGTAACTGGATACATTTCAATGTAATCTTCCAACCCGAGCCAAATCGCTTTATAACTGGAAGATTTGAGTTTTGCTCGTTCTGGACCGGAGTTTTTCAAAGTCGAAAACGAAAAAACTCCAGAATGAAAAAACTTCAAGTCGAGAACGGTAAAAACGATCTGGGCCGGAGTTTTTCTAGTTTTTTCCAGTCTGGTTTTTTTTACAAGCCAAACAAACCAGCAAACCACCAACAGGTGAAAATGGCCGCGAAGATGCAGCCGCGCAAGAAGCGGTTATCCGCAGTCAGCGACGACGGTCAACTCGCTCCTGGCGGTGTTCATAATGGCGGCGACAACACGTCCATGCTGCGCCGGCAGCAGCAGCTGGCCCCAGGCGGACACGAGGCGCTTCCGTACGCGTACCTGCCTGTGACGATGGCCCGCAAGCGCAAGAAGACGTCGTGGGTGTGGAACCACTTTGCCTTCGGTGGCGGCGAGAACGCGCGCAACGTATGCAAGCACTGCCTGCTGGTGAACCCGAGCGACGCGACGAGCTACCCGCGGTCCACGGGCAACAGCACGCTCGCGGTACATCTGCACACCAAGCACGGTATTGTGAGGGAAAACGGCGGCGGTGGTGGTGGCATCAAGTCAGGCCCAGGGACACCTGCGACTCCAGCCACACCCGTTACGCCTGCTCCGTTTACTACTGTGAATGCGAATGGAGCTGGTGATGTTGTTACTACGCCTGCTGTCGCGACTGGCATTACCACTCCGAGCCGTGGGTTCAAGACGCCGCCGACGAAAGTCGAGAGCGACAATCGCACGAGGCAGCAGCAGCAGCAACTAACGCAGCAACAGCAGCAAAACGAAACGGTGAGCGTGCGCCGTCAAGCCGAAATCGAGGACGCGCTGCTGGACTTCATCGTTGACGAGCAGCTGGGCTGTGACGTGCTCGAGAGCGCGAGCTTTGTGGCGTTCTCCAAGAAGCTGAATTCGTCTTTCCAACTTCCAACGCGCGACGCGTTCGCTGTATCGATTGACAAGCAGTTGGCCCAGGCGCTGCAAAAGGTCTCCGCTGTCGTGCAGGAGATCCCCGGTGGGGTGGCGCTCACGCTGGACCGGTGGTCCACGCCCGGATACGTGGGAGTCACGCTGCACTGGGTGTCGATCGACTGGGAGCTCAAAAAACGTTTGCTGGAGTTCAAGCACTCGCCGCCGCAATTCGACGCGTGGGCTGTCACGGAGCTGCTCATGTCGACGCTGCAAAAGTTCAACCTGTCGACGAGAGTGCGCGCGATCACGACCGACATGGGCAGCGAGATCGAGCCGGCGGTCGCACAAGTGCGTGAAGTGCTCGATAGCGAGTTTGTGGTGCGAGTGAGCGATGCATGGCACTTGCGCTGTGTGTCCCACATCCTGCAGCAGTGCGTCAGCGCCGCGCTCGAGAAGATCGCCGCGCCGCTTGCGAGTCTGCGCACGCTGGTCAAGCTGCTTCACGACTCGGATTCGCTGCAGAAGGCGTACAAGTTGTTCCAGCAGCAGCAGCAGAGAGCGACTGGGAGTACTGCTGCGATCCGAGAGGACATCCCCGTGCTAGACGTCGAGAACAAGTGGGACGCGCTCTTCGCGATGATCGACGCGGCGTACGACGTCAAGGACGTGCTCAACGTGCTGTTTGCCAGCAACGCGATGTCGGGTCTGCGCAGCCAGCACCAGCAGGAGCTGCGTCTCTTGGACGCCGACTGGCGCACGCTCAAGTGCGTCAAGGACTTTCTTGAACAGGCAGTGGGCTACACGGTAGTCTCGGAGGACGACTACATCAGCGCGTCGCTGCTGCCGCTCATCTACGACTCGCTCCAGGCGCACTGCAAGAAAACGGTCGACGGTCGCGTCTCGCTAATTGGTATCACGCCGCTCGCGAAAAGCGCGGCGTCCGCGTTCCTCGATGTGCTCCAGCGCAACAAGCACCACCTGTGGAACCACTTTGCCAATCTGGCGCAGATCCTGGACCCGCGCGTGGCGAACGCGTCAGTAGAGGCCGTGGCGATGAAAGCTGAGATCCGGCGCACGCTTATCGAGGAGTACGACCTAGATGTCCAGGAGTCGTCATCCAACTCAGTATCATCTGCGACGGCGTCATCATCAGCATCCACTTCAGGAGCAGCAGCCGAGACGACGACACCCGTCAAGGCCGAGAAACAAATCTCGTCGCTCTTCGCGGCGGCGCGCCAAGCCCGCAATGAGACCCACCCGGAGCGCGTCACCGAGGACGAGGTTGACGCGTTCTTCAAGTTCACGGCGAACGCGGACCTCGGCTGCGACGATGTGCTCGAGTGGTGGAAGGTTGTCGGCGCGCCGCGGTTCCCGAAAATGAGTCTGCTGGCGCGCGACACACTCATGATCATGGGCTCGGCGCTTCCAGCGAGCGCGTTCACGGGCAGCGACCGCCTCGTCTCGCGCGCGCTTGCGACCGTGAACGACGTGGAGCTCGAGATGACCACCAAAGTGCGCGCGTGGAACCGGTTTGAGCGACATGGCAAGGCGATTTGACTGAGGGCGTTGTAAACCTCCTGGGAGGTGGAAACACACGTCCTTGCCATGAATGTTATTGTATTTGTTTGGCTGTTGGCAAACGCACCTGTTGAGGCTGTGTGTTCAATGCTTCAGGATTGCATGGTGTTATTAAATGGTGTACTTCGTCATACAACATGTCAATCAACTAAACTCGGGTGCTTTGTCTTTGTCCTTTGTAGCTCTTCGCTGGTTCTCTCGTGGTGACCCATTGAAACATGTGGTGGACAAATTTGTTGAACTAGTTATCAGGTTGCATGTGCTTCTCGACCACGACCATCACGTCACCCATGGAAATCAGTTTCAACTTGTTGGCGTCCTGAGAGGATACTGGACATGTAGATCCGCACGTGTTTACAGTTCATTTGGGCATCGAAGTGACGGCATGAGTTCGCAAATGTCTGGCCAATGCCGATCTTACACGTTGCAGTACATCTTACGAGAGGAATACAATCTGGTCATGCGTGGTGACTGCGTAGTCGTCACTTTACGTTTAAAGTGAACAACAGCAATTGAGAGGAGGGCTGGAATACAATACTGTATGATCGCGAGGTCATATTACATAAGCATGACTTGTGAAGTGACGGCATGGTCATCACTTTGCATGGCAGACCAAAACCGAATCTGTAGCCCACCAGTCCCCAGCATCGTGCCAGACTTCAGTGAACATTGCCATGTTACACTGTATCGCAACGTGCTGTGGGCTGGAGAGTCAGCAACGTGTCAGTTCAGTGTACTGAACTGGACCGAGCACGCGCGCATGCCTCCAATGTAAAGTCGGACAACTGAAGCGTCCAAAAGATGGAATTTGCAAGTGTGACGTGGCACCCGGAGCAGTAGCATGATGAGCATGCGACTGGGGTGCTGACGAAGGGCGGCTGAGCATCGACATTGGAGGAAAATAAGCCAAGTTGGAAAGCCACAAACGACTGGCGCGCAAGGCATTTCAACTGGCGTTCATGCTGGCTGAGGTTGGTGTGTGAAGTGTGGTAAGTTAAGTGGTTGCCTTGCCTGTCACTTTTCATTCTTGAAATGACTGGCGGAGGAAGACGAGCCAGTCACTCGAAAAGTGTAGGTTCAAACCCTTAAATAGCACGGGCATAGTGAAATCAACATGTCTGCATCGGTTGGCTCAAGGGTGCAAACATCTTGGTTTCACTATGTCCGTGCATCAACTCGTCATCGTGCAGGCGCAAATGGGGAACGTCCGCAGAAAAAGAATGATGGATGCGCCAATCAATCGAGCAACTGCTCCCCGTCCACAAAAGAATTTCACATCTTTTTGGTCAAATTCGTCAAAATCCACACTCGAGGCTCCATCATCACAGGCATCATCACCAGCATCTTAACTCGGAAAAATCATGCGTAAATCAGAGGCCTGAGTACGCAAGACAGCGGATTTTCGGTCGTGAGTTGATCAGACGTGGCTCTCTCCTCCTCCCGAGGATGTCAACCACGTGTCAAGAGTGAAGACACCAATGGATTTCTGGTGACATCAGCTCAGGCTCGACGGCCCTGTCGTTTGAACCGAGGTGCGTTTGAGTATAAAGCATAAAGCATGTTCATGGGTGCTTACTTCCATCCAATATCCACCTACCTGTCCATGAGCGTTCAACTCTCTTGCTTTGTGTGGCTTGGGTAATGGGTACGAAGTGAAACCAAATGGCTGATGACAAATGCAACATCTCGCGAAAGGCCATTCACGTTGAACAAAGTTGCTGTGTTACCATTGCGTGTCGGGTGGAAACCAATGTGGCGCATGTATGCTGCTGCAAGGACACGCGAGTGTAATTGCTTTATACGAACGCCGCCTTGGTCTTCCAGTCCCCAGGTTTGGTTGTTTCAGTCTCTCAAATTGGGTCAAATTGGCTCGCTGGTTGTTGTTGGAGAGGCAAAATGAGTCCGCAAGTGACCAGTGTGATGACGCCAACATTTTGAAGTTCGTGTGATTGTCGCATGCTAGTCAGTAATTCCTTTTAGCCGTAACATTTCTATGCAGGTGTCTAATTGACTCGACTAGGTGCGAGGAGGTGACTGCCGGCGCTACCTACACTTTTTTCGAAAACAGGTGGATCTGAGCAGTACCGTACGCTCCAGTACTGTACGCACAGCACACACACGAGAGGAAATGGTTGCGTGCAGCACATCCTTCCAGTCGCTTCCTCACAGATTTCCATACAAAATGCCAGCAGTCGATCCTTCTCTCGCTTCCATACAAATTTTCATACACTCGCCCCTCTCGCTCCTGTCTCTGGGGTCTTTTTGACTTTTGTATGGGTCTGTTGTGCCCATTTGCTGTTTTTGGCTGGCAAAGCAGCGGCTGTTTGGGCTTCTTCTTCCAGCCTCATTCCGGAAATCGCCCGCTCACACTCAACAGACAGAGCAGACAGATCAGCCGTCGCACAGGCTCAGAGATTACATTACACACACGAGTTCGAGCGTGGCTTTTGAATGAACCGCGCGGCAACCAGCAGCGCCGTCACCATCATCCGTCCATTTAGAAAAACACCAGAAACAAACACCTACAGCGGCATCGCACGATAACACACGACACACGACACACGAGAATGGGCATCAAGCACTTTTTCCGCTGCATCAGCCAGTCGCTGCGCAGCCTCAAGGGCGGCAAGGCGTCGCGCCGCCAGCTGCAGCAGTCGCGCGACTACAACAGCGCGACCTACCACCGCGTGCCGCTCTCGCGCGACGACTCGCTCGACGGCGGCTACGGCTCGGCCTCCAAGCGCCGCCAGCGCCGCAGCGGTGGGCTCCGCCGCATGGTGTCGTCGTTCTCGAGCAACGGCGGCAGCAAGGCGTTCGACCGCGAGCTCGAAGAGCGCCTCTCGATCACGACCGCGCGCATGGAAGACATTCGCCGCCAGACGTTCATGGGGTCGCCGGCGTCCCCCATGTCCCCGCTCGCGCTCTCGTCGAGTAACGACAGCGAGCGACTGGTGGAGTGTGTGCCCGGCACGAGCATTCCGCTGTGCGACACCGGCGACGCAGAGGAAGTGGTCAAGGTGTACGCGCGTCTGATGGCGGCGAAGCGCGAGTTTGAGCTCGCGGAGCAGGAGCTGATCCACGTGAAGGACCAGGCCGAGCACGTGGAGACGCACGGCCGCCGCAGCGCGAGCCGTCTGCCGCCTCCGCCGCCGCACCTCGTCCGCCCGAAGCGCGCACAGCCGCAGTCAACGTGGATTTAATTTGAATCCCATCTGTTGGCGTTGCAGCTGAAGTTGAAGAGAGTCAGTCAGGCGAGCCAAGACGAGCAGCTTCACGACCAAGATCATGAAGATCACGAAGAGATAAGAGTTGGGGATAACTTGAGAGAGTAAGTAAGTAAGTCAACCGTAGCGTCAGTATTTAGTATTAGAAAGTATTTAGCATAGAGACCAGCAAGAGTAGCATAAATATTAGCTAGCACACACAAAGCACTAGAGGGAGCGCTATCATAAGAGAGCATAAGTTATCACAGGAGAGAGAATGTTAGAGCGTGTTCGGGCTGTTCCGTCCTGTTTGATGCGGGTCAACTCTCATTTTCGCGCGTGTCTGAGTGTGTCGGCGCTGGCTCGACTTGGCGTCATCCGCAGGCATCATCATGCTTCCCGAAGGCTCAAAGCGAACGAGACAAGGTGAGCCACAGAAAATCCAGCTGGCTTGTTTGGCTTCTAGATACCATAGTGCTAGGAATAACCCCACATTTCTTAGCAACTCCACATACACGTAGAGCCAAGTCCTCGTTAGTATAGTCGCCCTTTAGTCGCTGCGCCTCGAAGGGATTCCCACCATCTCACCCCACAACTACACAATGTATGACTAAGTCACTCACGCTGGGTAGCTCATTATTGAATAGATCGACAGCAGAAGCGCAACGTCTGAAAAACAATTGTAGATTGATGTCACGGCGATCGCATTTCACCATCTTGTTGTCGGCGACCCCCCGTGCCTGAGGGCGTACGATGCAGCAACTTTCGGCACGGTTAGCTGTGAGACTTGGATCAGCACTCAGCATGCAGGAGGAAACCATGTCATTGTATAATACTGCCAGCACATTCGCTGCGATTGTCGGATTCGAACGACATGAGGAACATCCGAGTCCGTGGACTTGCTGCGCAGGCTACAGTAACACTCACTGTTCTGTCACTTTTTTGAAGTAAGTTTTGTGGTCACTTTCGAGTCGACAAGTCATCCGGATACACTACCCGTATCCAAGTATCAAACGACACAGTCCAAAAAGGTACATTTTTCCACAAAAAACACTTTTCAAGCAGTCAAAACCTTGTCAAGGTAAAGCACCTTATTGTCACAGTCAAGGTTTTTCAAGAAAAGTAAGGTTATAAAGCTGATTCAAAACTACTTTGAATGGATTAGAAAACCGTGGTGTATATATATCTATAAACCGTGATTTGTAAATACTATCTGAGCCGCGCCTCTCCCCCGGTTGCTGGGTAAATCGGTACCGACTGGACCAGAATACAGCGATTTGATTGGTCAGAAGAGTGGCTAGCACTCTCAAGGTTTATCAGTTCAAAGATGATACTCGTTCTCGCAGGGAGCTCTTCACTTGGTTTCAGTATGCGAGGATAGTTTGAAAATGTGCTCACAATACAAATTTTGAGAGAATCTTACACTCAGACTTTGTATGCCGCGGGTGCAGAGTGATGGTCTTTGTGAGCAGTTTGTGTAGATTTATACTCTCTACAACACATAGCCTGTATTTTCTTAATTTTATGACTTGTATACTGTAACTTTACGCTGAGCAAAAAAGTAGAGGCTTATTTACTTTAATAGTTGATATATCGAAAGATAGAGGTAATCAGCTTTTTGATTTTGGCGCCTTTTTCGAAGACGAGCCCAGAAAGTGCATCCCAATTGCCCGCCATCTCACGCGCGCCAAGACCAAGGCCGCCGCAATGCGCATGCGCAGCGTCAGTCGCCAATCCATCCGCGCAATAGAGAAAGCCCCACAGACGCTCAAGACCCCCTTACAGGATCCGCTTCGGCTCAAGGACGCTCAAGACCCCAGGACCGCAGAAGACAGACAGAGACAGACACCTATACACAAGGACGCCAAAAGCAAGATGCTCGACCACCTCATGCCGCGCGTGTACAACGACTGCGAGTTTTACAACGACGACGAGAGCAACAAGGAGAACCTTGGCTACTTTGTGCGCCGACCCACCGCGTCGCTGCGCAGCGAGTACGACGGCACGCCCGTGCTGCACCGCCGCGTGTCGCGAGGACGCCGCACGCCGTCGCCCGTCGGACTCAGTGGCGTCGCGAGACAGATTCTGCGCGCCGCTGGCGGCAGCACGATCACCCCACAGGACGCCAAGAAGAAAGTGATGCAGAAGACGAAGAAGAACGCAAAGGCGACAACAGCGAAGAAGGCGAAGAAGACGAAGAAGAACAGCAGCAAGAAGACCGAGACGAGCAAGAAAGTGAGCTCGCAGAGCATCGGTATCATCCGAAGACCGCTGCAGGACATCACGCATTTGTACGTGAACGAGCGACCGACTGTCGCCGCATCGCGACGCGAGCGAATGTCACGGGAGACACTCTCGACCTCCGTGTCCATGCGCTTTTTCTAAAAAGAAGAAGCAGCCGACGAATAGTTAGTTAGAAGATGAAGAAGAAGCGCGAGCGCGGACCCGAGGTGAGTGGTTGTGTATTTATGATTCCTGACGTGTGCATTTGATGATGGACAGACATGTAGCAAGCAACAGAGCGCGAGTGCAGTAGCAGTGGTGGTGGTAGTGGTGTGTGTGTGTGCGGGTCTACGCTCGTTTAAGATCAAGATGCACCAGATCGCTGAAGACGACAGGGAGACGATTTGACACTTGGGAGGCTGACCAGGCCTTTGCACACATCTGGGCGAATGCAGCTGCAGCTCCAAGTGTATAGTAGTTTGGCACTCCGTTGCTCTGAAGGCACGCCCAGGGCTGTGCTTTTGGAGCGATGGACGTCGATTTGACAGTTTGGAGCCCAGCCAGCACCAGCACAAGCCCCAGCGCCGCCCAAGTGTATAGTGGTTCGTCTCCCCGAAGCCTCAGTGTGATCAAGCCCAGTGAAGACGATTTGATACTTGAAGGCTCGAGCGCGGCAAGACAAGTCCCAAGACCAGACTGAGCGCAGGACACTTCCTTCCTTCTCCGAGAGTATAGTAGTTCGACTTCCGTTGCGTCACGCGTGGAAATCGATTTGACTCTTGGATCCCAGGTTCCTGCCATGTCCCAGTGCTTGCCTCGCGCAGCATCAAGTGTAAAGTAGTTCGACTTTCCAGTAGCAGCATCCCAGACCGACCATCCGACACCAGCACCATCACCATCACTACCGCCACGCCTTCTCGCGCTCCGAAGCTCTGCACGCATCTTGCTCATCATCCAGTACCATCTCACCAACCGTTCGCTCGACTCGACCGTAACCCCATAGAAGTAGAAGAAGAAATCCCCCAAGACCAAGCAAGACCTACATCCTCGCAACGGCTTCCCAACCCAACCCAACCCAATCCAACCAACCCCAGTACTATACAAAAGAAACCCCACCAGTTTGTCGCTCTTTCGAGCAGTCGACAACGATACATTATTTAGCGAGATCGCCCACGAAGAGGAATGAAATCAAGCATCTTTTTTGACATCCAAATGCGATTGTTGTAGTTTACCACACTGTCATTTCACGCACAAATACGAGCTTCCTCTTCTGCCGTCTTCAGTTGTGTTGCACAATCCACAGTGCCCAATTCACCGACACGTCGCTCATGGTTTCCTCGCTCGCCAACGAATGCGAGTCTTCTGGGTACCAGAGCGTGCGCGTCTCGACGCCGTACGAAGAAATCGAGTCGCGCAGTTCCAATCCCTGGGTGGGCGGCACGCGACGGTCCTTGCCGCCGATGCCAAAGAGTACGGGCGTGCGCACTTTGCTGAGGTCGTTCGAGACGGGGGAGTGCAGCCAGAGCTTGGAGAGGATCGCGAGACGTACCTCTGGCGAGAGCGCTGGCAGCGACGCGCGGCCGTTCTGCAGCGCCTGGGTCGAGTGGACCGACTCGAAGCGCTTGATGCCCGTCGCGCCGAGCGTCCAGTCGGGGATGTCCGTCAGGTAGAACATGCTCGCAATGTTCGACACCGGGTTGCGTGACACGGTCGACTTGTAGAACTCCGGGAACTGACCGATGAGGTGACCGACGATGAATCCACCGTGGCTGCCGCCGGAACAGTGGACCTTGGACTTGTTCAAAGGCAGTCCGCTGGTGTCCAGAATGTGCTGAAGCGCGTAGTGGCAGTCGTAGATGTCCTGCGTGCCAACCTTACCGATGAGCGATTCGAGTGGCTTGATGCCGTACCCAATGCTGCCTCGGTAGTTGACTGAGACAACTGCAAAGCCCAGCGCGGCAAAGTACTCGTACAGCACGCGGTAGATAGCGGGCGAGTTACCGTTCGGGCCGCCGTGCAGGTCAATGACCACTGGATACCCTTCTGCCGGTGCTTCAGCGGACGGCAGCAGCACCGTCGCTTCA